>CM056059.1:69528555-69668555 GCA_029574335.1 Rana kukunoris | reverse complement strand
TGTTCAGCGTGATGGCGATTCAATCTCAAGTACTGGCTATTTTGGCACACATTTAAGCCAAGAGGCATGACAACTATCGCTCGGGATAAATGCATTCCTCTCCGTGGAAGAGGTTGATGTAATGAAACCATCAACACCGACAGAAATGGTCAAATCTAAAAAGTACATTTTTTTCCTGACTTGGCGGATACCTCGGTAGTCTGTCAAATTAGCAGCCACATCCGCTGCACTTGTGAACTCAGCCAGATGTGCCCTGTGGCTAAAAACATACAGGGGACTCGGCGTCTAAACTATGCCTTTGCAGCATCACCTTTTTCAGGGGATAATTTTTTCGGATCAGGCCTAGAAGAGTTGCTGCAACGTACTGTGGACAAAAGGAAGGCCTCCCTGGAATCTAAAAAGAAAACAAGTAGGCGGAGGTGCTTTCGTGGCCAAAAGCAGCAAACATAACCTGACCAGTATAACTGCAGACAAAGGTTCTAACCACCGATACCAGTCATTTTGGTTGGCTGCATCTGGGAAGCAGGGGACCTAGTCCCCATAAGAAGCCCGGTAGTCTTCCAACCAAAGGGCATTGTTGGCAGTCCAGTGGGTGGTGTGTGCTTTTCAGGTAGTACTGGAGGGTTCTCATCTTCAGACCCACTTGGACGATGTAACCACGATTGCATATGTTAACAAGCATGATGGTATAAGATGTTTGCAATTGCCTGCAGCCGCTGACAACATTTTTGCTCGGACACAACAGAAGTTGCCCTCAGTCTCCGCCATACACTGGAAGTGGTTCTCTGCATCTCAAAAGAACAAGGTTTTTAAAGTTATTTTCTCTAGACCTGCGGGATCAGGCGATGGGTGTTAATTCTGTTAGTTATTTTGGAAATTCATCTCTGAGAAGACCAACCTCATCTTGGTGGCCCCTTATTGGCCCAAAGGGTCATGGTTCTCTATGCTGCCAAGCCCCTCTGCAGTCCCACCCCTCCTCCCACAGAGGAAGGACTTGATCTTGCAGGGACCAGTTATTCACCCCCAGGTGACAACATTGAAGCTATCAGCATGGCTTCTGAGGAACAGCTTCCAACATCATTTTTTTTTGGAAAAGGTAGAGAAGACCCATTACCGGGACTATTTACTCCAAGATGTTAAAAAGGTAAACTCCTGGA
Organism: Rana kukunoris; assembly: GCA_029574335.1. NCBI lineage: Eukaryota > Metazoa > Chordata > Amphibia > Anura > Ranidae > Rana > Rana kukunoris. The sequence continues at coordinate 69,667,398 of CM056059.1, read as the reverse complement.
TGTCAGATTGGGACCACTTAACCCCAGGTATTCCTACAATATTGGAGTTTTTTCAAGATTGGCAGACAAAGGACTCTATTGGCACTTTTTTTTTTTTTTTTTTATCCAAAGATGGTACATAAGAAAATTGGATTACACTGGTACATGCAGTTGACAAGGTTGCCATGGTAATGATCATATCACAGTACAATGAAGTATATAAATGAATGTGTACACAAAAAAGCAGGAGCAGCGGAAGTACCTGCAGACATGGGACGCACCGACATGGACCCCCACGTCTCCAGGATGACCCTCCACCCCAACCCAGACCCCCCCCCCCCCCCCCCCCCGACTACCAGTGCGGCCTTCAGAATAAAGGAGAGTGGAAAGGACACATCCCCTAAACTCATTGCATCACATTATATACAGGTATCAGAAGATTGTAACCATTTGTCCCAGACCTTTTCGAATTTGGATGGGCACCCCCTGTGCGCATATATTAGTCTCTTATACGGTAATACTGCATTGACCTCCGCTAACCAGTGCGAAAGCAACGGGGGGTCAGGACGCATCCATCCCCTGGCAATCACTTTCCTAGCTGAGAAAAGCGTCTCGTGTAAGAACAGTTGTGTACACTTGTTACCTTCTGGATTGGGGAAGATACCCAGCAGACGCCGCTTTGGCTGAAGTGTTACAAGGGAGCCCATCTTGTCGTGTAGGAATCCAACAACCTGTGACCAAAATGCCTGCAACTTGGGACAGGACCACAATAGATGGAAAAAATTGTCTGTCGGTTGTGCACACATGGGACAAGTAGAGGGAAAGTCCTGTTTATATTTCGATATTCTAAGGGGTGTGAGATACGCCCTGTGTACTATAAAGATCTGGGTAAGCCGATCTGATAATTTGGAAGAGACCAACCTACATGCGTCCAGAGCATCGCACCACTCGTCATCCACCACCGGGCCCAGATCATCCTCCCACCTAGCTTTCACGGCATATGCCCCCACAGTTGCCAAGGGGAAGCGACAGCATGGAATAAAACTGTGAGATTCGTTTTTTAGGATCAGGGTATTTTATAGCCGCCATCAATGGGTTAGCGTCCAAAGAGACGTCACCCAGAGGAAATTGTGTGTTGTATGCATGACGTAGCTGCAAGTAGCGAAAATGTAGTGGGTCGGGGAGGGCGAACTCTAGCTGTAAACTGGGCAGTGATTTAAGTCTCCCATTGGCCACAATGTGGGACAGATAGAGAATACCCCTGGAGCTCCACCAACCAGTGTCTGGGATTTGGGCAAATTCAGGTAGGGTTGAGTTATGCCATAGGGGAGTGAAGGCATTTATGAGCGGTATATGTAACTTCTTGGAGGTTATGGGTCCACACTTTCTTATACTAATATAAAAGCGTCTTGCGGTCAGCTGGCCCGCCTCTTCCCACAGTCTTCCCTGCGATCACCACCATGGGGTCTGGTGACGTCCCGGCCCACCTCGGGCACAAAAGACACAGAAATCTGTCCCTATCCGTCTTGTCCACGTGAAACAATTGTGAGAGCTGTGCTGCCAGATAGTATAAATTAAAGTCGGGAAGGGCAAGACCTGCCAGGTCCGTCGGGTGTTAAAGTTTGTGCCATTGGAGTTTGTGCCTGCTGGATCCCCAAACAAAGGGTTTTAGAAGGGCCTCGATCGCCATGAAATGTCTAAGGATAAGATAAACAGGGGAGTGCCAGAGCATATAGAGAATCTTGGGCAGTATGACCATTTTAATGAGGTTAGTGGAAGACGGGCCCAAGTTTGTGTCTTCTGTTTGAGCATCCCAAACAGTGGGTCTATATTGAGAGAGACATAGTCCCCGGGGTCTTTAGTCGTCTTAATGCCCAGATATTTAATAACACTGACTCTCAGTAGGGGGAGTGAACTCCTGTTCTCTGTAGAGGGGTAACTATCCAGAGGGAGCACCTGAGACCTGTCCCAGTTAATCTTTAAGCCAGAAAATGTGCCAAATTTCTCTGAGGTCCAAAGCCAGGGGCAGGGAGTAAGCTGAGTCATTTAAATAGAGAAGCGTGTCATCTGCATATGTACTGATCTCCACCACCCCTCCTCTCTGCAGACCGACTATACCCGTATGGGCACGGATTGCTATGGCGAGTGGCTCTGCCGCCAGCGTGTACAGCAGCGGCGACAGAGGACACCCCTGCCTAGTACCCCTGTGAAGAGGAAACTGGTCCGAGAGCCAGCCATTGGCCAGGACCCTAGCAACTGGGCTTTGGTAGAGGAGTTGTACCCATTTGATGTATCTGGGCCCGAGTCCGAACTTACCTAAACAGGTCCACAAATATCGCCATTTGACAGAATCAAAGGCCTTGGCAGTGTCTAGGGTTACAACTATCCTGGACCCAGGGTTATTATGAGGGGCCTGAAGGTTGATGAACAGTCTCCGAAGATTAAACGACGTGTTCCTGCCTGGCATAAACCCCGCCTTATCTCCATGAATTAATGAAAGGATAACCTTGTTCAGGCGGATGGCAAGCACTTTTGCCAGTATCTTGACATCCACCTGAAGCAGGGAAATGGGGCGGTAAGACTCCGGGCGGCAAGGATCCTTGCCCGGTTTGGGGATTAGAACTATAGTAGCTTCTCTCATGGAGGTCGGCATTTCAGAGTTCTCAAATATGGAGTTGTACAATTTTAATAGCTGGGGCGCCAATACCTTTGCATAGGTGGAGTAAAACTCCACCGGTAGGCCGTCAGAGCCCGGCGCTTTGGACGTAGGGAATGCTGCCAAGGCCCCCGTGATCTCTTCAGAGTCAGGGGCTCCTCTAGCTTTCTCTAGCCTGGGACTCGGTTAATCGCGGAACCTGTATCTCCTTCCAGAAGGACTCCATCAGAGAGGTCACCCGAATCTGTGGTGGCATATAGGGAGGTGAAGAATTCACGGAACATCCCCGCGACCTGAACAGGCGCATTCACCAGGGTATTGTCTGGGGAATGCAGGGAGATCACAACCGGGGGCCTCTCCTCGCTATGGACAAGGTCGGCCAATAGTTTCCCGGCTCTTTCACCATGCTCGTATGACCTCTGCCTGAGGAAGAATAGCTTACGTTTGGATTTCTCATAAAGTACTTGATCAAGTGCCCTTGAGCACACTCTAAGGTTGTCCGCAGTGGGGTCATTCAGAAAGTCTCTTTCCGCTGCCTCTAAGGCAGACGTTGCATTATCGACCACCGTTGCCGAGGTCCGTTTAATTTGGTTAATGCGAGTAGTAAGGGTCAGTCGGACGTGTAATTTGAAAGCCTCCCAGACTATCTGTGGTTGTGCTGAGCCGTCATTAGTCGTGAAAAATTGTCCCCAGTCAGTCCCCAGGTCGTCTTCTTCTGGTAACGGGGTCAACCAGAATGGGTTCAACCGCCATGTCATCGGTGGCTGGGTGTGGGGTAAAGTCAATGTAGCCCAGCAGGGGCAGTGATAATGATCTGGGCAGGAAGAACCCAGCATCCCTATGTCTGGGAAGGAGGGGTCTAGAGAAAAGTATAAGGTCTATGCTTGACATGGAGTGGTGGGTGGCAGAGAAACATGAGTAGGCCCGTGAGGTGGGATACCTGTGCCTCCAAGTGTCCACCAAATGGAAATCATCAAGGAGGCGTGCAAATCATGTCAATTGTGGGCCCAATGAGGGTCGGCATGACCCAGACAACCTATCGTTAATTGTATCAAGTACATTATTAAAATCTCCCAGCCAAATAGCGGGTGTGGCAGGGTATAGGGCCATGAAATTCCCTCAGTGAGCACATCAAATTGAAACGGTGGTGGTACATAAAAGGCTAGTATAATGACCATATCTCAATACAGTTTCGCTCTTAGAAATACATATCTGCCCAGTGGGTCCAGGACCAGGTCTAGGAGCTCAAAATGAGTAGTTTTGGCTATCGGAAGGGATACTCCCCTGGAGTGGGTATTATGGACAGAGTGGAAAGCCCAGCCCACCCAAGGTCGCTTAAGCGCCCTCAACATGGAGCCCTCAGCGTGAGTCTCCACCAGGGCCACCGCGTCCGCCCTATGTTTTTTCAGTTGCCCAAACAACGCAGATCTTTTAATGGGATCTCACATTCCACGTACGTGGCCATGGATTGAAATGAATCCAATATGGAGCACCCAGGTCTAGGGTGCTATTGGCACCTTTTTAAAGGTGCATGCCTCGGCCCTCTGTGTGTTTCTTCAGATCCCTCTGCAACAAGATCATTTTTGTATCAAGCTTCTTTAAGGCTTTATCCAAATCTAAACGAGTGTCGGTCTAGTCCTTTCCAGGCTGGGATCTTTCTCTGGGACTTAAGCATTAATGTTAAGCCTATGGAGCATTCATCCATTAAACATTGTTTTTCATAGCAGTCACGTCTGCTAAAAGGGTCCAGTAAGTTCCGGGCTCTCGCCATTAGCGAGCCATTTTTGTCTATTTTCAAGTATAGGGTACCTCAGTGGATGCAAACCCTTGCATATATACCAAATGACGTGAACAGCCCAAGATAATACACAGAGGTAAAACTATTCCTACATACGTTTTACATGTATATCTGCTGTCTTCAGCTTTATATACTGTTTAGAAAGTGCACTTCCTGTTAGAATTTTCTCTTCCATTTTCAGCAGGTGGAGGGAAGTTGGTCATACACTGTGAAACAGCTGATCGGAGGAAAGGCACACACCCCCTCTCCTCATAGGCAGAGACGTGCAGAGCTGTGATGTGAATTGACCAGCTGTCTGCTAATTATAGCACCCACCCTGGGACACATTTCATGCTGATTTCTTTCTCGTACATCACGGGACACAGAGCGGCATATTCATTACTATGTGGGTTATATGGAGTACCTTCAGGTGTGGACACTGGCAATCTTCAAACAGGAAGTCCCCTCCCTATATAACCCCCTCCCCTAGAGGGAGTCCCTCAGTTTTTTCGCCAGTGTCTTAGGTGTTGGTCACGGAATAGCTTTGCTCCACATCCTTTGGGATTAAGGGCGGGCTAACCGGATCTGTCCAAGGAGCCTCAGTGCCAAAGTGGACAGTACCCGGGCCCCAAACCGTGGGGTTTTGCCTATAATGCTCCTCTTTGGAGGGCTGGACCCTGGGCCCAGGACTTGGAGTTTGCAAAAACCATAAGGTTCCTGTTTTGCCAGGGTGCTATATAGGTCCAGGACAGTGGGTACCTTCATAGGACCCCAGGGCCTGAAGGTCTACTACGCTACCCACGGAGATGGGAGAAGACTGGATCAGTTTGCTGGTCAAACATCCTGCAGCATGGAGCAGGTAAGGGGGAGCCTGCGGGACTTGGTTCGACAGCAGGCTCCCCGGGGTAACCTAAAAGGGGGGATAGCCTGAGTATGCTCTGCATGGGCAACTGTGATCACTATGTCTTAGAGACAGGATGACACCCTTTCTCCCCCCATTACTAGGCCCCCCTGTCTAAAGTGTGTTGCTAGCTAACCTGCTGTTTCTTCCTAGAGGCTAGTAAAGGATCCTTAGGGGCCTTAAAAGAGTCCTACCTGGCCGGGAGTTTTTGAATCTGCCGCCGTTTCTGCGCCATGGATCTCCAGCAGCGCGGCTCCTCCATGTTCTTCCTGTTTCCGGGTACGCGCGCGCGCGCGCGTGCACGCGCGCGTCTTATTGACGAATTTTCGCGCCATCCGGACAGGAGGGCGGGGGGGGGCGGGCCTGCGGCGTCATACAGGCGCGCCCTTCTGCTGTTATAGACAGCAGGCCTTGTCAGGGCTCAGTCTGTGGCTGATTGTTTCAAGAGGGTTCAGGGATTGAGGGGTCTACCTCTGAGGAACCATTTTCAGACTCCCAGACAGAAAGACTGTGGGTACAGTCTTTGACGGACATGGTCCGCTCGGCATTTAGCTTGCCATTACCAGAACCTCAGGTTCCTCCGGTATCCTCTCTGGGCTCTTTGAGAGCCCCGTTAAGCAACGCAGTTTTTCCGGTCCATCCTCTCTTGGAGGAATTGATCTTTCGGGATTGGGTACGGCCGGACAGGGTTTTTCTGCCACCGAAAAGATTTGCGGTCATTTATCCCATGGAGGAAAAATTCTCCAAGAGATGGAAGCTCCCAGTAGTGGATGCAGCCATCTCATGTGTGAATAAATCACTAACTTGCCCGGTGGAAAATATACACTTTTAAAAGCATCCTTTGCTACGGCAGGAGCAGTGGTGCAGCCAGCGGTAGCTGCAATTGGAGTTTGTCAGGCATTAAAAGACCAGACAAAAGAGATGTTAAAAGACATGCCTACCCAACAAGCAGAAGAGTTTGCTGACATTCCCAGAGTTCTGTGTTTTGCGGTAGATGCTATAAAAGATTCCATCCAGCAGGCTTCTCGTTTATCACTATGTTTGGTACACATGAGAAGGCTCTTATGGTTGAAGAACTGGGCGGCAGAACCCCCATGCAAAAAGCTTCTGGCAGGATTTCCCTTCCATGGAGGGCGACTCTTCGGAGAGGATCTGGATAAATATATTCAGACTATTTCAAATGGCAAGAGTACCCTTTTACCGGTCAAAAAGACATTCCGGGCTCCTACATTTAAAAGGCAGCTTTTTCCTGTCTCGGGGCCCTCTAATTCCAGGCAGTATCGACGGCCGCCTGCGCGATCCAACGGTAACAGTAGATCGCAGGGACAAACCCCTGGGGGTAAGAAGCCGTGGTATCGCAAGCCGTCAAAGGCAGCCCCTAAGTCTGCCTTATGAAGGGGCGCCCCCACTCTCACGGGTGGGGGGAAGGCTTCGTCTCTTCTCAGAAGTTTGGGAAGCCAAGATCCCCGACAAATGGGTCCGGGCATCGGTAACCACAGGTTACAGACTGGAATTTCTAAGGTATCCTCCGCCTCATTTTCAAGAATCAAGGCTACCAAGGGATCCAGCAAGGAAGGCCTCAATGCTGGCAGCCTTGGATCACCTGCTTTGCCAGGACGTAATTTTAGAAGTGCCAGCCCAAGAGCAAGGCCTAGGTTTCTATTCCAATCTCTTTGTCATACCAAAGCCCAACGGCGATGTCAGGCCAATCTTGGACCTAAAGAGGTTAAACGGTTATCTAAGGGTGCGGTCCTTCCGGATGGAATCCATCCGGTCAGCAGCCGCCGCGCTTCAGAAGAACGATTTTCTGGCCTCCATAGACATAAAAGATGCTTACCTTCATGTACCAATCTGTCAGTCGCATCAAAGGTTTTTACGCTTCGCGGTCGGGCAGCGACACTTCCAATTCAGGGCGCTCCCTTTCGGGCTGGCCACGGCCCCCCGGGTATTCACGAAGATCCTAGCCCCAGTTCTGGCCAATTTAAGAATCCAAGGAGTCACAGTCCTAGCATACTTGGACGACCTTTTAATTATAGATCATTCACGGACGGGTCTGCAGAAGGCAGTAAACCTCACGGTTCGGTACCTCGAAGAATTCGGCTGGGTCCTAAACCAGGGAAAGTCAGCATTCCAGCCTACAAAGCAGTTGGAATACCTCGGCATGAGGTTAGACACGGAACGTCAAAAGGTGTTCCTGCCCCTTGTAAAGATCAAGGCGATCAAGGGGTTGGTTCAGTTGGTTATAAACAAGAGAAGACCAACTATTCGCCTGTGTATGCGATTACTAGGCAAGCTAGTGGCCACATTCGAGGCAGTACCTTACGCTCAGATCCACACTCGCGTCCTACAGGCAGCCATTTTAGCAGCCTGGGGCAAGAGGGCACATGCCTTAGAGTCCCCTTTGACGCTATCATCAAGGGTCCGACAAAGCCTGGCCTGGTGGTTGAACCCTCAGAACCTTCTAAAGGGAAGATCCTTCAGCCCTGTTGTCTGGAAGGTAGTTACCACAGACGCCAGCCTGGCAGGCTGGGGGGCGGTCTTCGAGGGGTTCTCCCGCCAGGGAACTTGGGTGAAAGCAGAGAGGCAGCTCTCCATCAATATCTTGGAAATCAGAGCGGCTCGCCTAGCCCTGTTGGCGTGGACCTCCAGATTAAAGGGGTTCCCGGTGAGAATCCAGTCAGACAATGCCACGGCGGTGGCATACATAAACCACCAAGGGGGAACCAGGAGCCAGGCCGCTCAAAGGGAAGTGAACTTGATTTTTCAATGGGCAGAGGCTCATGTACCCTGCATTTCAGCGATATTCATTCCAGGAGTGGACAACCTGCAGGCAGACTTCTTAAGTCGCCAGAGTCTGTTGCCAGGGGAGTGGTCTCTGCATCCCCAGGTCTTTCAGACAATCTGCCAGAGGTGGGGAACGCCAGACGTAGATATAATGGCATCCAGGTTCAACAAGAAACTAGACAGGTTCGTGTCGCGAGCGAGGGATCCTATGGCCTGCGGAACCGATGCGTTGGTGTGCCCTTGGCATCAATTCAAACTTCTATATGCATTCCCTCCACTACAGTTACTCCCCCGCCTGTGGCGCAGGATCAGAGTGGAGCACAAGCCAGTCATTCTAATAGCTCCAGCTTGGCCCCGGAGGGCTTGGTACTCGCTAGTCCTGAATATGGCAGTGGGAGACCCTTGGACTCTTCCTCTACAACCAGACCTACTCTCACAAGGTCCGATCCTCCACCCTACATTACAACGTCTAAATTTGACGGCCTGGAGGCTGAATCCCTGATTCTCAGGGGTAGGGGTCTGTCTAGGCAGGTAATCCCTACCCTGATTAAGGCTAGAAAGCCGGTCTCCAGGGTAATTTATTACAGGGTGTGGAGGAATTATATAGGCTGGTGTGAATCCAAAAGATGGAATTGCCGCAAATATACTATTGATAGGGTGTTAAGTTTTCTCCAGCTAGGAGTGGATAAAGGCCTGGCACTAAGCACAATCAAAGGACAGATCTCAGCTCTGTCAGTGTGGTTTCAGAGGCCGCTGGCCACCCACTCGCTGGTAAAGACCTTCTTACAGGGGGTCTTGCGTATTAATCCTCCTGTCAAGTCACCAGTTTGTCCTTGGGACTTAAATCTTGTCCTGTCCACTCTACAGAAACAGCCTTTTGAGCCTCTGGCTGAGATTCCTTTACTCTTACTGACAAGAAAATTGGTTTTCTTGGTCGCCATAGTTTCGGCCAGGAGAGTGTCAGAATTAGCAGCCTTATCGTGTAAGGAACCATATCTTGTTCTGCATAAGGACAGGGCAGTTCTCCGGCCCCATCCTTCCTTTCTACCAAAGGTTATATCCAAATTTCACTTAAACCAGGATTTGGTACTTCCATCCTTCTTTCCAAAACCTACATCTAGAAAGGAGGGGTTGCTGCATACCTTGGATATTGTCCGGGCCATGAAGGCCTATCTTAAAGCTACAGAAAAGATCCGGAAAACAGATGTGTTATTCGTTCTACCAGATGGCCCCAAGAAGGGGCAGGCAGCTGCAAAATCCACCATCTCAAGATGGATTAGACAATTAATCATTCAAGCCTACGGGTTGAAGAGGTTGCCTCCTCCGTTGTCGGTAAAGGCCCATTCTACCAGGGCCATGGGCGCCTCTTGGGCAGCACATCATCAGATCTCTATGGCTCAGATATGCAAGGCAGCAACGTGGTCATCAGTCCACACGTTTACAAGGTTTTATCAACTAGACGTGAGAAGGAATGCGGATTCTGCCTTTGGACAGGCAGTACTACAGGCTGCAGTTTGAAATCCTCGGGATCAGAAACACCCTTGGTTATAAAAAAAAAAAAAAAAAAGTTTTTTCTTGACTAAGTTGGAATTATTATGATTTGAGTTTATCTCTAAATTGAATCCTTCTTTGGAAGATGTCTCCCTCCCCTCATTAAAGCATTGCTTTCGGACATCCCACATAGTAATGAATATGCCGCTCTGTGTCCCGTGATGTACGAGAAAGAAAAAGGGATTTTTAAATACAGCTTACCTGTAAAATCCTTTTCTTGGAGTACATCACGGGACACAGAGCTCCCACCCCTCTTTTGGGTGACCATTTTGGGAGGCATACTGCTTGCTACAAAACTGAGGGACTCCCTCTAGGGGAGGGGGTTATATAGGGAGGGGACTTCCTGTTTGAAGATTGCCAGTGTCCACACCTGAAGGTACTCCATATAACCCACATAGTAATGAATATGCCGCTCTGTGTCCCGTGATGTACTCCAAGAAAAGGATTTTACAGGTAAGCTGTATTTAAAAATCCCTTTTTTATCGCGTTGGAGAACTTGTTAGGAGTTATAATGCTGATAACAGAAGAATGGAGCATGAGAGCCATATTTTAGGAATCGGGTTTACATCCACTTTAAGACAGATCCCGTGTCTTTTATGCTACATAAATTTTTCTAAAGCGTTTAGAAAGTCTTTTTTTTTTTTTTGTAGTTTGTCAGTGCACGCAGATTAAATTTAGTTCTCATGGAAAGTTATAGCCGGCAGGGAACCCTGTCTCCGTTTATCAACGCACACTCAAGCAGAGCCTTGTCGGCATCATGGGCAGAAAGGGCTGGTAATTCGTCAAGGGCAAATATGCAAAGCTGCAACCTGGTCCAATTGCTCTACCCTTCTGAAGCATTATCGCATGGATCTGCTTGCAGGTATAGATCAGACGTTTGGACGCAAGGTCCTCCAGGTCATGGTCCCACCCTAAATAGTAAGTTCTTATGAATCGCCTCAGAGGCTGTCCTGGAAAATGGCGAATTTGTGATTGTCACATGCACGCAATGACCACTCTGTCATACATTTCTGCAACTGATTCAGAGTTGCCGTTGGCCTCTTGGATTTCATCCTGATCCAGGGAGGGTCTGTGTTGGACCAAATACCTTTCACTTCTTAAGCCCCGGGCCATTTCGCTGGCCAAAGACCAGAGAACTTTTTGTGATTCGGTACTGCGTCAATTTAACTGACAATTGCACGGTCGTGCTACGTGGCTCTCAAAAAAAAAATTGATGCCCTTTTTTCCACACAAATAGAGCTTTCTTTTGGTGGTATTTGAGCGCCTCTGCTGTTTATATTGTCTGTGCTATAAACAAAAATAGAGCAACAATTTTGAAAAAAAATCCAATTTTTTTTACTTTTTGCCATAATATCCCCAAAAATCTATAAAAAAAAAAATTCCAGTTTAAGCCGATACATATTATTCTACATATTTTTGGTAAAAAAACCCCGCAATAAATGTAGATTGGTTTGCGCAAAAGTTGTAGCGTCTGCAAAATAGGGGATAGTTTTATGGCATTTTTATTTTTTTTACTAGTTATGGCAGTGATATTTTTATCGTGATTGACTTTATGGCGCACATTTTTGGGACAATTGTCATTTTTACAGCGATATAAATATGCACTGATTACTGGGAAAATGACACACTGGCAGTGAAGGAGTTAACCACTAGGTGGCGCTGAAGGGGTTAAGTGTGTTCTAGGGAGTGATTCTAACTGTTGGGGGGCGTGGCTACAAGTGACACGTCACTGATCGCTGCTCCCGATGAGGGAGCATACGATCAGTGACGGTGTCACTAGGCAGAATGGGGAGAAGCTTATTTACACTTGCCTCTCCCTGTCCTGCGGGACAACGGCGAGCATCTGGTCCACGGTCACTGAGCTCGCCCTACCACACAGCGGGAGTTTCGATGTGTGTGTGTGTGTATATATATATATCTATCTCTATCTATCTCACGTGTGTGTGTTACTTTGTCCAGCCATGCAGTTCTGCCAACGTAAATGTACAGGAGTCGGTGCTTAATCAGTTAATAAGACTTCACTGTGCTTCTAGGCATTGATAAAGCCTTTTGAAATTTGTATTAATTTCCTGATCTGTGCCTGTCCACAACTTTATTCTAGAGATGTTTTAACAGTGCCGTAGCTTGGTTGATTGCTTCAGTTGCACTACCAAGGACTGAAATGCGTGATTCTGTTGAATGTTTTTTCTGATCTTTCATTTGCATGTTAAAAGTTACACAGCTGGGTAAAACAAAAAATGTCTGTCTTCGTTTCGGGCTGCAAGGCAACAAAATGTGATTAGGTTAAAGGTAGTGGTGGGGGGTTGTGGATTATTTTCTATACCCTTTGTAAAAGTATGGGCAAAGCTTGTTTCGACATACTTCTCTTATGATTCAAAAAAGTGCACTTACATTTCCTCTCCTGTGACTCAGCTGATAGTGGCCTATTGCCCTCTCATAGCGGATGTAACGAGCTGCCTCAGCCCCCGGAAGGATCCCAACCATATTGTCTAGATCCACCCGTCTGCCTGACCATCTCTGAACCCAAGGCTGGGAGCTGGAGGGGCAGAGCGGTGAGTGATGACTGACAGTCACTCTGAGCAGTCTTGAGACCTGAGTTATCAGTGGTTATTATGTGAATGCTGATTTCTCTGTCTTATAAATCGATGTGGGGCAGCTGTAACATCACACTGATGAGTATATATGTTTGTTATACTGCTTTAAAATAGTTACGTAACGTATATTCGATTTAAAATGTTGTGTAGGTAGAAGTAATGTACACCAAAAGTGATTGTAAAATCTCTATTTGAAGAAAAGTTAAAAAAAATAAACCAGTTAGTACTCGCCTGAGCTTCTCCAAACCACCTCTGCTCGGTTCCCCCGCCAGCACTCTTGGCTTCTCCCTTCCACCAAGTGTCCTTTGTAGAAAGCTGCTTTAAATGGTGTCACTTGTGTGGGCTCGCTCCCGTGCCTCACTGTTTGCGTCCATTGACACAGACAACGGGACTCGGCTAAAGCTCCCCCCGCCCCGGCACGCTTCGTCACTGGCCAGTGGCTCCCTCTGAAATGCAAGTGAGACCAGGCACTGAGGGGAGAGAAGAGCTGCAGATGGGCAGAGTGAATGGATACGGATGCCTAAGCCCTTTTCATCTTATTGTAAAATGTTTAGGCATTATAAACACTTTAAAGGGTGTATTTTTTTTTTTTTTTTTTTTTTTACAAATTTTGCCTCTTGGTTTTTCAGCGTCTCAAAAACTGGGAAATCAGAGAGCGGAAAAAAGCCAGAGATTATGAGAAAGACGCAGAAAGGGAGGAGGAAAGACGAAGGGACATGGTATGTTTTGAAAGGTTGTCTAACCCAGATTTTTTCTTTTAATTTGTTTATGGCAACTAATCTTCTGTTATCTGGCCTATAATAGGCAAAAGAAGCCAAAAGGTTGAAGGAGTTTTTGGAAGATTATGACGACGACCGAGATGACCCAAAGTATTACAGGTAATTTGACATGATTCTATGCAGTCAGTTCAGTCAATTATCTACACGGGTATATAGTGCTTGCAGTACAACCATACTATGTTATGGAGAATGCCTGTAACTGTCTTCATTGGTGCTTTACACAGCACCTAGCGTTTTGCATATGTAAGGGAGAAAAAAGCTCAAACCCATTTTGTTCAAAAAAGGAAATTATCCTGTGCTGTATGCAGAATCAAAAACTTTGCTATGCATTGCTCAAGCTAATTACAAGGAATTAATGTCAAACAGATAAAAAATGCTTTTAACAATCCTTGAACATTTAGTGTTCAGCACTTAATGCCTTTAGAAAGCTTTTTATTGTAATCATACAGCACACTGGACTTGTATTTTTAGACCAGAGGTTGTATGCTGCTACCTTTTTAGGCGACTTGATACTGGCAAAAACGTTTGCTAGGGCCACCCCTAGAACATACACATATAACCCCACTCTTTTAGACTCTAGTTTTTAGCTAGTTTTCTAATTGACTTGTTCCCCTCTGGGTCGTTTAATTTTTTTTCCCACTTTATACATCTATCAACATCTGACTGCTTATTGCCTTGCTCTACCTAACAGCTTCTAGATTGGTTATCCCCATGGTGTGTACAATAGAGTATTTCTCAGGACCCAACTGTGGTGCCGGTCTGTAATGTTTGCTTTGGTCACTGGATCCTGAATTTTGGTGCTCACTTTGGCACAAAAGGCAATTTGTGAATTTGGCAAGAGGGTGCTATTACAGGTCCAGGGCCGTAGTCCATTTCTATGGTTCTCAGACCCTAAAGGCCCCTTTCAGGGCTATACGCTCTGTGTGACTGAAGTCTGTACCTTTTTTAAAAGGCCCAGTGGCTTGGATAAGGCAAGATAAGGTTTCCAGGTATATGGACTGCGATTCCTCGCTTTTAGTTAACACTATTTTGCAGGGCATAGCATACCCTGCAGATTAGTGAGCATAGGCTATGGAGTTAATCCATTTATTGTGGCAACAATTGGTAATTTTGTGTCTCACCACAAGCACATTTTTTATTGGTGTTTTTCACTCCCGTCTGAACCTCAAGTGCTTTGTAAAGACTAAAGTTTTTTTTACCTTTTTATGTATGAAGGTAAAAAGCCTTCAGCATGCAATCCCCCTAATACTAACCTGATCCAGCGATGTTCACCTGCTCTCCCAGGTCTCTGCCGCCTCATTGGCTGAGATGCTGCAGCAGGAGCCATTGGCCGCTGTCGATCACAACCAGTGGGGGCCGAGCCCTGTTCTGTGTTTTATGGCTGCACAGAGCAAGGCTTGGGAGCGAGCATGCACTAGTGCCCATATAGTAAGTGGCTTGCTATGAGGGCCTTTGGAGAAGGCAGATTTACTGGTGGCTGGTAAGTATGAAGTATTATATATATATATCATAAGGATGAGGTAACTGCTAATGCCTGTTATGCCCTGAACACAGTTTGCTACATTTCTGTAGCCATCTTCTATAAAGGCAATACCACATAAACTCTTAAGTGCATGGGTTATAGTGGTTCCTTCTCTGGACATGAAAACCGCCATCCATCCAATTGTACACCATGAGTACACCGTAGGGATTACCTCACTATGAGGTACAAGTTCACAGTAGTTAGGATAAAAGGGAAGAACCGTATGCATTCTGGTGATGGCCTACAGGTGACACAGAACACTCAGGGTGATGGCTGTTCACTTGTCCTAAAGCAATGTCCTATATAGACATGCTCTCCTCTTCTGACTTAAACCTCCTCTCAGACACTACTAGAACCTTCAGCCAGAAATGTTACACATCCTCTCTTCCCCCTGACCCTGTTCATGAATCGGTAGTATGCCCACCTTTGCCAAAAATATAGAGGAAAGTATTGAGGATATTGGTTTTGTAGTGGAGGAATTTCCTTCCCCTGACACTTATGAGATACCACCTATGGACCTGTACCAAATGCTTTCCATTGTCAACACACTAATTGATGTGGTTTGCGCTTGCCTCATTTTACACAACCAAAGCAGATCCCTATGGGTACGAAGGTTGTGTGTGAAGACTGGGTAACTCCTGAAAGAATGATCTTTTTAAAGAATGCGAACAAAAAATTTGATCCCTGCCTCCTCTCTCTTTACCATAAACTCTGCCAGCTTCAGAACTAAGTAGGGTTTTTTACTGCCTTATGCCAACTTTGGGCACGAGGCACTGTTCAATCCTGCAGCTCAGTCACTGGCTTAACGCCATGCCTGTTGAAACTCAAGTCCTAAAGGATCAGGGGTATGTTTAATTTGGTTGTTTCGTCCTTGCTCTGAGCAAGGAAATCCAACTTCTGCAAGATTTACCTTCGCTCATGGAAGATATTCTTTGCATAGTGAGAGGACAGGTGGCTTAACCTTGGGGAACACATGCACTCATATTAATGCCTTTCTTCATTCTGGTCTTGACCAGTGTCTGACCCCAAGTACCCTCTAAGGCACAGGTTTCTACCTTATCCTGATGCTCAGTTTTTTCACTTTTTTTGGCTGTGAAAAAAGGCAAGGTCATTTTGAAACCAAAAACTTTTTTTTTATACCCCAAGGCAGTATTTTTCCTCAGTGAGGACGAATCCTCTCTTCACACATTGTCCAAGTTTTAACAGTTGGATGTTTGAGCCCCAGTGTATTAAAGAATGGGCAGTGTGCTTCAAGTTATCGGACTATTTTGTTAGGGTTTTCTAAACCTTGGGTATTTCTTGTGGGCATGTTGGCAGTTCTATGTTGTCCACCCCATGTTTTATTGCCTGGGTATGTCCCATGGTCTATGAAAAGTACTGTACGATTAAGGTAAGTTTTAATGTAAATTCCTTATATTGGAGTACAGGACACGGGTATCTCTCCTCACTGCTTGCTAAAAAAAGAGCCTCTCAAAGTGGGCAGGGTTATATGGGTACATTCTAGGGGCTGCCTTGGTTATAGTTTTTTCAGTATCCAGTCACCTGAAGGTTGCAATATATAATTTATAATCTGTAAATAGTAAGTCCTGTACAGTACTCCAAGATTAGGAATTTTGACTAACCTGTAAATTACCCAATTTGCATAAGTGTATTAAAATTTTTTTGTGTAACTAGGAGGATGAATTGTAAGAGTAATACGTTTCTGCAGGATGTGCATGCATTCAATTTTATTTTACAACTGCTGGCTCTTTTACAGCTATTGACCTTTTTATAAACTTTTATTTTTTTATTATAATACTGCACCTCCATAAAATTATGTACTTGTATTGTAGAGGGAGTGCACTCCAGAAGCGATTAAGGGACAGGGAAAAGGAGATTGAAGCAGATGAACGGGATAGAAAACGAGAGAAAGAAGAACTTGAGGAAATCAGACAGAGGTTATTGGCTGAAGGACACCCAGACCCAGATGCTGAACTTCAAAGGGTCAGTATTGGAAAGTGAAAGTGCAATGCAAAAATAAAATGTCCAACAGTGTTAAAGGGGGCAGGGAGAACCTAAAACAGAACCTCCCTGCTAGGTTGAAGTTCCTCAAGTATAGTGTTTACCGACTTCCACCTTGGAGATGAGTGAGTGCCTAAAAATAGTGCTCTATCTTCTCAAAGAAAACCGCCTGCACATCTGTATACTCCAAGAGACCCACCTCACGCGATGCGGTTGGATCATATTTTCACTCGACCTACTCCTCTTGCTCTCGAAAGGGGGGTCAGTGTTTTGATCCATAAGGCGCTGCCCTTCGTTCTACTTGATCTCTGCCTGGACCCAGACGGACAATCTGTCATTCACGCTCTCTGTGATAGGCTGGATATACTGATTGTTGGTATGTACTTGCCCCCTGCCACAGGTATGACAGTTTTACATAAGATACAGACCCTGATCGCGCGCTACCCCGCTTCACATGTAGTATTGGCAGGTGACTTCAATATGGCCCCTAGACCTAAATATTGACAGACTGAACCCTGACCTGGCTGACTTGGCGCTGTCCCGGTGGGCGGAGGTTTATGGTCTGAGTGACGTATGGAGATGGAAATACCTACGTGACAAGCAATACACTTGCTACTCTGTGACTCATGCGACACGGTCTCCTATAGATTTGATATATGTAGGGGACCCCCTGCTGGCAAGGTTGGATGCGGTGGCCCATCTGCTGCAAGGCATATCGGACCATGCACCAGTTATGCTGGATCTCTCCACAGACTCTGGCACTTCTATGTGACTGGAGACTTTCCGGGTATTGGGTCACTGACGAAAAGCTGGAGCCGCTAATTCTGTCAAAACTTGGGGACTATTGTACCCATAATGATCTTTCGGCTCCCCCAGAGGTAGTATGGGATGCATTCAAAGCCTATGCTAGGGGTAGATACCAGTTTAACATTTCCAAAGTTAGGAAAGAATTCATGCTAGAAATGTTAGATGCGGAAAAGCAGGCTCTGAGGCTGGAAGCTCGATATGTGGAGTCTCCTGACCAGGGCTTACATGCTGATATGCTCACTGCCTACAGGGTGTTGGCGCTTCTTCGGGCTGCCTCTTGCCGTTGCTTCCTCCTCGCTCAGACCCAGTGAATCTTTGAGCAGGGCGAATGATCCCGGAGGTTACTGGCCTGGTTGGCAACTGAGCGGACAGGGTGCTTTTATATAGCAAATATTTGGGGAGAGGATGGTACCTTGCTTTCGGATTCTGCATCTATTAATGGCAGATTTGAGCAGTACCATCGAGATCTTTACACGTCCCAGACGTCGCACTCCCTTGAAGATTTAAAGGCATTTTTGCAGACACTAGACTTCCCTTCCCTGACTTCCACAGCCCGACAGAACCTGGAAGCTCCCATTACATTATTGGAGGTCCAGGGGGCCATTAAATCTCTACATGCAGGCAAAACCCCAGGACCTGATGGACTCCCCACAGAGTTTTATAAGACTAACCTGGAGGTGGTGGGTCCACGTTTTCACTCCACGCTCACTGCAGTCCTACCTCAGTCCTACCTCAATAGTCCTGAGGTAGGACTATTGACAGAACGTGTCACTTTACGATGACGATACCCTTCTATACCTCGGTAATGACTCCTGGTCCCTGGTAGCGGCCCTCGAGATTGACAGGTTTGGTAGCTTTTCAGGGGTCCGAATTAACTGGAATAAATCCAGCCTGTCCGACCGCCCCCCCCCCCCCCCCCCCCCCCGTAGCGGATTTAACAACCCCCCCCCCTGCATAGAGTGTCTAAATTTCGTTACCTCTGGATTGAAATCAGCAGTGACTTGACACAGTATCTGGCGGATAATCTATACCTGGTGCTGCAGCAACTAATTGCGAAATGCCAGGCCTGGAAAGACGCTCCCCTTGACACCAGTAGGGAGGGTAAACCTGCTGAAGATGGTTTTTCTTCCTAAGTTCTTGTACATATTTTGGAATACCCCGGTCCCCATCCCTGCCTCCTTCTTTCAGACTGGATAGCATAGTTTCCTCATTTGTTTGAGGTGGGTGGGCTCCCAGGATAGCGCAGTACAAACTTCAGCTCCCTCTGGCGGGTTGGCCTTACCATGCTTCAAAAAGTACTACTGGGAGGTGGCGCTGGTCACTGTTCGCTGGTGGTTTAAGCAACCCAGGTCTAACCAGGCAGTAAATCCTGAAGCTGCTATTATAGGTTCTTACTCTGCTCTTACTAACCTGGTCTATAGAGGAACCAAGGCTGCCCCACAGGTAACTCTCCCGATGTGTACTACAATTCAGGTTTGGGAGAAGGTCGCTGTAGTTGTTGCGGCTCCATCTCCCCTCATACCCCACTGTGGGTTAACCCCAAACTTTCGCATTTCAGGTCTATCCCAGATCCCATTGTCTGGGCCAGATTTGTAATCGTGAAAATACAGCATATTATGCCAACGGGGACACAGATTTATTTTCCTGAGCTGCGTGAAACATATCGGCTCCCTTCGTGGATGCTATTTAGATACCTACAGCTAAAGCATGCTGCGCAGTCGCAGTTCCCCAGGGTGTTTTCAGTTGAGCCACATAGTTGAGAGCTTCCTTATTTCCTGTGGGGTCGATAAAGTGGTGTTTTTAGTTTATCTTCGCCTCACCTGTTCGAACTCAGAGGGTGAATCCCCCCTGTATAGAGTTTGGAAGACAGACATTCCAGACCTATTGGAGGACTGGGAGTCGGTTCTATCCCAGTACATACCAACTGTTCTCTCTGCTAGGAACAGGTTTATCCAGTTGAAAGTTTTACATAGGGCCTATTACATCCCCAAAAGACTTGCCCGGATATGTCAGACGCAGTCAGATCAGTGCCCGAAATGTCAACAGTCTGTGGGAACATTCTATCATGTCATTTGGGCCTGCCCTGTCATCCAGAACTTTTGGAGGGAGTTGGTGGCGGTGATTGCGGCTGCTACTAAACTCCCGTTGTCACTGGATCCCAGAGTTCTTCTGGGTGTCACAGAATTGGTGATTCACTCTACCCATACAAAACTGCACTTGTTTTACTTAAGCCTATTATGCCAGAAAGGCGCTGCTGCGACAGTGGAAGCTGGCGACTCCCCCCACGGTGACTCAGTGGCGTGAAATGGTCGACTGTATTGCTTCTTTACAAATGTACTTATATGGGAAATGCCCCCAAAAATTTGACAAAGTTTGGAATTCGTGGGTAACCGCTAAGTCAATCACTGTATAGACCCCCACAAACAGCCCCATCCCCGCCCCCCCCGTCAGGGTTGTTGCGCCCCATTCTGAATTATATCTTGGATGTGATTGACTCATCCTGTTGATTCTCTAAAACCCTGTAGGGTGGTAGTCCTATTGTTCCGAGTTTCTTATTGTGCTGAAACTTTACTGTACCGTTGTTTAGTTTTACTTTCTGTTCCTTTTTTGTTTTTGTTTCCCTTTTTATTTCAATAAAAACGTTTCCGTTAAAAAAAATAGTGCTCTGCTGGACACTTTTTCACATAACATCCTACAAGTTTTATGAAATGAACTTGCCCAAGTAAAGGGGTCCAAAGGATGCTCTACAAATTGACTTGAGTAGGCGCCATTCAGGTGCCGCCCTAATAAACTATAATTCTTTGTTATATTGGTCATGACAACATGGAGGACATCAAATCCTTCCCCTCAATACATTGTGCCCTTTGCTAATCATTAAAAGTGGGGAACCACTTCCTGGTTATTATATATTTTTTAAACTCGGCAACTACAAACACTAGCTGCTGACTTAATAATCACACTTGTCCAGGGACCCCCCCTCCCCCACAAGGCCGATCCGTCCATCAGATCAGGTGCCTGCGCCGCCATTCCAGCTAAGGGAAACTGGCAGTGGAGACTTGCGGCTTCACTGCCAGTTTCCTACTGAGCATGCACGAGTCGTGCGGCGCTTTGTCAATGGCCGGCTGTCTTCTGTGACACGCACACAGTTCCACACACAGACTGACCGACCGGATTTATAACTTAAAAACAGGGTATTGCGGTGGACTGTTCAAGGCTGCAGATGACCTGCAAAAGATTAGTATACAATTCTTATCGCCCAATACCTCTGTTCAGATGGAGTGAAGCTAGACCCCAGAGAATACTTGCCAATGTCCCATAGATTCTGGCTGGCTTATGCCTCACACTCTATGGTTGTCTGAGAGGCTGTTTTGAAAATAAGTATCTTTATTTTTTAAGGCAGGACTTTAGGGAACATAAGTTTAAATCAAAAGTACCAGATTTCTACATTTGAAGCAACTCATGTTTGAAGTATATTATACAAATGTGCTTGGAGAAATTAAATGTTTTCTACCAACAGAGTATTTAAATGCTTAGAATTTTGTTTTTGCATTTTGTGTATTTTAATCTATCGATTTTTATACTTGATGCTTAGATGGAACAAGAGGCAGAAAGGCGACGACAGCCACCACAGATTAAGCCTCAGCCAGAATCTGAAGAGGAGGAGGAGGAAAAACCTGTAAGAGAAGTAAAAGTTGAGGAACAAGTTGAAGAGGAGGAGGAGCCGGAACCAAAGCCTTGCCTTAAGCCCACAATGAGGCCTATTAGCTCTGCCCCATCTGTCTCATCTGGTAGCGGACATGCAACCCCCAATTCTCCAGGGGATGAGTCTCCATGTGGAATCATCATTCCACATGAAAATTCACCAGAGCAACAGCCACAAGAGGAGTACCGGCCAAAAATAGGTCTGAGCCTCAAATTAGGTGAGTTGTTTTCTTTGTACTTGGCTAGTGTTTGTGTGTGACTTTGTCTCTTGCAACTTTTTTCTGAATATTGAAGTCTCATTACTTATTGATTTATTTTTTATTTTTAGGAGCCTCCAGTAGTCCAAGTCAGCCAAATGTTGCAAAAAGGAAGAAACTGCCAGTAGACAGTGTATTTAATAAATTTGAGGATGAAGATAGCGATGAGGTGCCAAGAAAAAGAAAACTGGTTCCACTGGATTATGGCGATGATGACAAATCTTCAGCCAAAAATAATGTGAACACAGAAGAGAAACGCAAACATAT
The DNA here is from genome assembly GCA_029574335.1 of Rana kukunoris. NCBI lineage: Eukaryota > Metazoa > Chordata > Amphibia > Anura > Ranidae > Rana > Rana kukunoris. The sequence continues at coordinate 69,645,821 of CM056059.1, read as the reverse complement.
CAAGAGTCTTATTGAAAAAATACCTACAGCTAAACCAGAGCTGTTTGCTTATCCTTTGGACTGGTCTATTGTAGACACTGTGAGTTTTTTTTTCTGATTTCAGCTGCTCATAGCAATTGCTGATGGAAATCTTCATCTGGCCAAGCTTTCTAAACTGGAAATATCTACAGTAGTCAGAGGATCGAAATCTACAAATCTATTTTTTTCATATACTATCTTAGGATATAATCATGCCTTTATTTGCAGGATTTCCTCGTTTCCTGTTTTGGCTGGGGGATAGGAAGTGGATGTAAATCTCCCACATGAAACATAGGGGCTATAACCCCCCTTACTCTTTCCAAAATGAAAACAATTTGCCTATAGTAGTACTTCTTGTATTTATAGTTAACACTCCAAAGCATATATATATTTTATATATAGATCGAGATAATCTTAATCTCTATCTCTCTATGAGAGAGAGAGAGAGAGAGAGAGATCGATCTCGGCAGCAGAGACAGTACTTATATTCAATAAAAAAGTGTCTCTTGTGGCGATGACTGGTATCTTGTAATCTTCTGTCCTCTGATTTGAAGACAGGTGAGTAAATAGTTGTTCGTAGAGCACTTTTCAATTCTAGTAGCTAGTGCAGCTTCTATCGGAGGAGGAGGGTGAAAAGGGCGACCATAGTCGGCACTCTTGAGTGCCTATGGCCTGAAGAGGAGGGAGGCTTGGAGATTTTCAACTAAGACCAGCTGCCAGCACAAAGGACACTTCTCATCGAATAAAAGTACTGTCTCTTGGGCTGATTAGAACAAAAAAACACAAACTCAACTTTGGCACTGCGTTACTTTACCTAATAATTGAGTGGTCGTGTGACGCTGTACCCAAATAACATTGATATCCCATATTCATCAATTTAGGCTAATATGTATCCTTCCATATATTTTTGGTAAAAACGCAAAACTTATAGCGTCTACAAAATAGGGGATAGATTTATGGACTTTTAATCTTTGTTTTTACTTGTAATGGCAGCGATCTGCGATTTTTAGCAAGACTGTGACATTGCGGTGGACAAATCTGACCCCAAGTGACACTTTTTGGGGCCCAGTGACACCAATACTGAGATCAGTGCTAGAAAAATGCACTGATTACTGTATAAATGTCAGGGAATGGGGTTAACTACAGGGGCGATCAAAGGGTTTACTGTGTTCCCTCAGTGCGTTTCTAACTGTGTGGGGGAATTGCTGACAGGAACACAGATCGCTGTTCCGGATCTCTAAGAACAGCAGATCTCCACGTTGTCCCCTGTCAGAATGGGGATCCGCCTTGTTTACATCCCCGTTCTGCATCTGTACTGCGATCGCGTGTGGCCGGTGGACATCTGGCCCGCCGGATGCGCGCATTAACTTCTACGTGCAGTGGGCACGCACGCCCGTACGATCGCATGAAACTACGTACAGGTGCGTAGTTTCGCCCAATAGAGCTGCCCTGCAGCAGTATATATGCAGGTGGGCGGTGTTTAAGTGTTTTTTCTTATTTTTTGGATAGAGTGGGGAGGAATTGGAAGGATTGTCAGTTTTTACTGCTCACTATGCCCCAGTTGGGGAGATTCAACCTCTCAATTCATCCTGTTTACCATTATTGAAAGTAAAATAAAAATTTGGGCTGTCCACAGAAAAGTAACGGAGGAAAAATCTTCCAATTGAGACACTAGTTCTGGTGGCCTGGGGATCCCCTAGAAATTCTCTTAGGCCCCTTTCACATTGAGGCGTTTTTCATGCGGTACAGCGCTAAAAATAGCGCTGCTATACCGCATGAAAAATCATGCCCTGTAGTGTTCAATGTGAAAGCCCGAAGGCTTTCACACTGAAGCGGTGCGCTAGCAGGAACGCTCCAAAAGTCCTGCTAGCCGCATCTTTACCGCGGTATAGGAGCGGTGTGTTCACCGCTCCTATAGCGCGCCTTCCCATTGGAAACAATGGGAAACCGCGGCAATAGCGCGGTAATACCGCCCGCAACGCGGGCGGTATTAACCCTTTTTCGGCCGCTAGCGGGGGTTAAAACCTCACCGCTAGCGCCCGAATATCGCGGTAAACACGACGGTATAGCGGCGCTACAAATAGCGCGGCTATACCGTCACCGCGGCTCCACGCCTCAATGTGAAAGGGGCCTTAATTTGCACAGATTTCCTCACTTCCTGTTTGGATATGGAACAGGAAGTGAAGGAAAATCTTTGCAATAAAACATATGGCGAAAAAGTCTTGTTATGGGCTGCAGTCTCCCCAACTGCCATCTTGCTTTGCCCCCAAGCAAACGTGATTCAGTGTGTTTGCAGTGCCATTCAATTTAATTGGCATCCCAACTCACATTAAGTGTGCAGAGGTGCCCACTTGTGAACCCTCTATGCAGTGCTGCATGCCTGGTTTATGTGCATTGAAAGGTTATTGAAAATGAATAACCTGTCTTAATGTATTGGGTTGAAAACAATTAGTGTGAACATGCTCTTGAAGTTGGGGACTGACAGACCCCGATGAAGTGAAATTTTAAAACTATGTCACTGAAGAGGACTTTCAGGATAAAGAATATAATTGCAAGCATGCGTCTTGTAACATCTTCTCATAGGCAGTACGTTTGTAGAGAAGGTTAATTTTTAAATGGTTTTCAGTTTAATCTGTACTTTGTTGTTCAAGCAGCTGGAAGGCTTACAGAGCCGGATTTAGTCTGTTGGTAAAGTCTTTATCAATTGGGTTCTTAATGTCTAAATTATATTTCCCTGACTACAGTGGGGGAAAATGTATTTGATCCCCTGCAGATTTTGTAAGTTTACCCACTTAAAAAGAAATTAACAGTCTAATTTTTATCATGTATTTTAAATGATAGAGGCAGAATATCAACCAAAAATCCAGAAAAAACATGATACAAATGTTATAAATGAGTTGCAGTTCAGTGAGTAAAATAAGTATTTGATCCCCAAGCAAAACATAAAATTTGTGGAGAAACCCTTGTTGGCAAACACAGCAGTAAGGCGGCTCTTGTAGCCACTCCATGACCTAAATGTTCTTCTATTTGAGACACCATGTTTGTTGCCTTTGGTATGTTGGAAGACCCATCCATGACCCATCTTCAGTGTTATGGCTGAGGGAAGAAGGTTCTCGCCCAAGTTTTTACAATACTTGGCCTGTGCCTGTAGTAGAAAAACAGCCCCAAAGCATGTTTCCACCTACAAGCTTGACTGTAGGGGGGGGGGGTGGTGGGTTACTAGTCATAATGTTTCTTTCTCCAAACACGGCGAGTCCAGTTAAAGCCAAAGAGCTATATTTTGGTCTCATCTGACCACAGCACTTTCTCCCAATCCTTCTCAATCTTTTTGACCATTGGCAAACTTCATAAAGGCCTTTTATTTTATTTTAAATACACCCATGATAAAAAATGTATAGACACTTCATTTCTTTGTAAGTGGACTAAGTTACAAAATCTGCAGGGGATCAAGTAATTTTCCCCACTGTGAAACTCAGAATCTACTTAATACATTTTATAATTAGTACTGTAGAGCAGTGTTTCAACTCCAGTCCTCAAGGCACACCAACAGGTCATGTTTTCAGGCTTTCCATTATTTTGCACAGGTGATTTGATCAGTTTCACTGCCTTAGTAATCACCACAGCCATTTTATCTGAGGGAAATCCTGAAAACTTGACCTGTTGGTGTGCCTTGAGGACTGGAGTTAAAAAAACACTGCTGTAGAGGAATCAGGCTTTTGTTTTTTTCATTAAAAAATAAATTAAATAAAAAACCTCCTGCTAATGGTGAATTTCCATGATAACACTAGTTGCCTGGATCTCACTTTAATTCACAAATGTCAATCTAGACACTGACCTGGAGCAAGAGTTCAGATCTGTGTTTCGTACTAGGTTCATAGCCAGGCACTTTTCTGGAGGCCAACGTTGAATATTTCCTTTAACCGCGTCAGGCAGTGGCACCGTTTTTTTTTTTTTTTTTTCCTTGGGTTCGGCAGTTTACAGGATATTGCATAACGGCTTGATGACTATTCATAGTATAATAGTGAATAGTTGTCATGCGCCTGAATCACGAGAGCAGAGCAATTTGGTAGTGGCAGATGTTTGTTTCTGCTGACTTGTAAATGGTAGCTTGGACAGCGTAGGTGACCAGGAGCATTGTGTTTCATGTCCTTGTATCCCTTTCACACTGGGAAGTTTTTCATGCGCTTTTGGGCTAAAAAAACAGTGCCTGAAAAATCGCTCCCCTGCCAGAGGGCTTTCACACTGAGGCGATGCACTGGCAAGACGTTGGGGAAAAAAACTGCTGTTAGCAGCATCTTTGGAGCGGTGTGTAAGACCACTCCTCCACTGCTCCTGCCCATCAATAAGCAGCGCAGCCGAGCCGCCAGCAAAGCACGCTAATTGCGGGTGGTTTTAACCCTTTCAGCCGCTAGCGAGGGTTAACAGCGTCCCGCGATCAACCAAAAACAGCAGTATAATTACGGCACTTTACCGCCGACACCGCCCCAGTATGAAGGGGGTCTTGAGAACTACAGACCACTGTGTGTAGTGATTACACAGGCCAACACATGTTTTTGCCTTGAATGTTAAACATGTTTCTGGGTATTTTTGACCTGTTACCAAAAATGGCTAATTCCCCATCTGCTCTAACTTTTTGAGTCTGGTCACCCATTAGGATAAAAAATATGGCAAAATACACTAGGATGATTCAGATTTGCATGTTTTACTGCACTTAATTCTCTAGCACACATTGTGGGATATAGGATGTGGAAGTACAAGGAGTTGCATGCATTCAGTATTGTGTAATGTAGGAGAAATTGTAAAATATGGACTAATTTTGTGAGTTTTTATATTCATATAACACACTGTCTCTTCCTACTTCAGACATTAATGGAGCGAAGAATTAGGCCCTGGATTAATAAGAAAATCATAGAATACATTGGTGAAGAAGAAGCCACGCTTGTTGATTTTGTATGTTCGAAGGTAAGGCATTTAAAACCTGTGTGGGTCAACTAATGTATATTCTTATTTTTATAGCACTGATGCAAAGGATAAGAGATTATGGAGACTATTTGCATTTCCTTGACATAAGGGCCAGTTCACACCAGACGCAGTTCCGTGTGCTTTTTTCCTGCACAAAATGCACGCACAGGGTTTTCAGTGTATTCCAATTGCTCTAGTTGACACCATGCAGTCAGGTTCTGCACTGGAACTGACTGCATGGTGTGAACTAGAGCCATTGGAATACATGGAAAACACTGTGCATGCATTTTTAGTGCAGAAAAAAAAGCACATGAAACTGTACGAAATCGCGTCTGGCGTGAACTGGCCCTTAAGGCCCCTTTCAACCCCTGTTTTTAATGCATACTGTTAGACAGGTTAATTGGTGGTTCTGCTAGCTGGTCGGTAAGTAGGCTTGGTTTTTCCCTGGGCATTCCCCAGGTTTTTTTGTTATACCCTTTCACACGGGGAAGGGGAGGTGCGGTTGCGATATAGCGGTGAGATTTTTAGTGCAGCTATACCGTAGTATTTACTGAGATATTCGGCCGCTAGCGGTGTGGTTTTAACCCCCGCTAGTGGCCAAAAAAGGGTTAATACCGCCCTCAATGCGCCTCTGCCAGGGACTCGCATTGAGGCTTAGTTTTGTATGTTTACTATATAGAGTGATGAGTCAGGGCGTCGCCTCTTTCCCATTGATGACGTGCATCTGACACGAAACGTATGTCGGGAGGTGGACGTACTGACATCTTTACCAGTGGACGGGCGCCTGCAGGCCGGCTTTTCTTATGGACACGATTTTATTGTTGTGTTTTGTTTTTTTTAATAAACCTTATGGTACTGTATTACACTATTGAGTGTTATGTTCTGGGGCATAACTGGTGGTCTTCTGGGAGTTGATTGAACGCACTTATTCCCCTTGGATTTGGATTCTGCCGATTGATTGGAGTGTTCGATTTCTTGACAGGCCTGGCACCCACTTGCTCTCTCAAGTGGTTCATTCAGATGGTGGTGGAGCACGGGAGTTTTTATGGTCACTTTGAGTCTCATCCCCTCAATATTCCACCATCACCTTAGGTGGCTCATCAGGTTTTTTTTTATTTTAAGATTTGGGACTTTGTTCATTTTTTTTTTTTCCATCACTGGATGTGATTACACTTTCCCCAATATTCACAATTTGTTTCACTAGTTTAATATGGATTTTCAATTGTCCTTTATTATTTATGATCATATTATTTAATGGTCACATGTTTTATTATTGGTATATGCACTTTGTCACATGATGGACTGATTACAATATTGGTTCTTCACTTTGTAGCACAGCCTTTACTGTTTTCTTTACTAATTTTTATGTTTATCCCATGGTCTGATGTAAAGCGCTGCACAAACTGTTGGCGCTATATAAATCCTTAATAATAATAATGGTAATGATAGAGCTGCTGCTGTGTTTTTTTAGTTGCATAGTTAGCGCTGTACTTTCTCCAAATGTTTCCAATGCAGATAGACTGCATATGAACTCCATGCAGATAGTTCCCTATGTAAGAATTCAGTCCAGAGGCTTGGAGGACTCAACTTGTTTTTTGTTTTTTTTTTAATTTATTTTTTCTTTGAGTGTTCAAACAGTAAAAAAAAATGCGCAATAGTACTCAGATAAGCACATTGTTTTGAACTGTAAAGCAGATATTGGAAAATCACATTGGTCATTATTTCCGTGTCAAACTCGATATGTATACGTTTATTTTACAAGTAAAGGTTTAATCAGTTCCAGAAGATTCCCAAAAATGACAATAGCAGCTTGCTTTGTAGTAGTACATATGTACAAAACGGTTATTCCTTTTAGCAGAATTTTATTTTGTATTCTGCAGCAAATATCACATTATAGTCGTATGTTCCAACTAATAAATTCAATGTTCTTTACTAGGTAATGGCGCACAGCTCTCCACAAAGTATATTGGACGATGTTGCAATGGTGAGTACAAATTTATTACTCAGTATCTTTAAGAAATTGGGAAACTCCCTCCAGTTCATATTTCTTGTCAAGAGAAGTTGAACAGTTTATAAAGATGGACCATCACATTAAACTACGGGTGTACTTTTATTCTAAAACCTTGTACAGGATATAATATTGATTTTTACCAAATGGCAATCTGGGCAATTGCTACAACCAGTGCTGGTAATTTTTGGGCATTGGGGGAAAATTATTTTATTACATTCTTAAATAGCTAAAATACCCGCCATATCCTTTAACATGAAATAGGAGTTCAGGGTAGGTGAACTGGAGGAATTGGGGTCACCTACATACAAGGCCTTATTTACTAAGTTATACCTGTCACATGAGAGCTGCTTTCGCAGGACTCCTTAAAATGCAAGTTGCCTGGCATCAGCATGAGACCTGTAAAATGCATGTTATAAGTAGGTGTTTAGGAAAAGAAAACTTGTTATAAATTACCTTTTATGCTCTGCGTCAAGGATTCAATAAGCATATAAGCCAAAGTATCATTCTCAAAATGAGATCAAGTTAAAGGGGTTGTAAGGGTTAGTTTTTTATTTTTTAAATTGGTTACTTCAAGCTAGTGCATTGTTGGTTCACTTAACTTTTCCTTCCATATTCCCGCTTAATGTTTTTTTTTCTTTGTTTTCTTTGTCTGAATTTCTCACTTCCTATTCCTCCTTAGTAAGGTGTTCAGTAAGCTGTTCTAAATGACTTACCACTGCTTGGATGATGGTGGAAAGCTTACTGAGGGGAAACAGGAAGTTAGAAATTCAAACAAAGAAAATAAACATTTAGAAGGGAAATTGAAGGAAAAGGTAAGTGAACCAACAATGCACTAGCTTAAAGGAACCAATTTAGAAAATAAAAGACGAACCTTTACAACCGCTTTAAATGCTCTCCTGAAAAGTTTACCTTAAAATGGTTCTAAAGGCAGATGTTTCATCTTGATGCATCAGCACCTCTCCCAGCCCCCCTAATACTTGAGCCCCATCTTGATCCAGCGATGTGGATGAGACCCTATGCTCTCTGAGGACTCTTCCTCCTTATTGACTGAGAGGACAGGGGTGCCATTGACTCCCACTGCTGTCAGTCAGTGAGCCAATGAAGAGAGGGGGGGGGGGGGCGAGCTGTGCCACTGTCTGAATGAACAGACAGAGCAGCAGCTCAGGTAGCAAGCTGCTTGGAGGCTAGGAGCCAAGAGTGCCGGCGGGGTACTCGAAAAGAGGACGATCCGGCTGCAAAACCACTGCACAGAGTGGTTTGGTTAAAAAACAAACATAGCCTTTAATACCACTTCAAGGAAACTGGAAATGTTATTACAAGTGGTAAGTGGCTGTCTAGCTTGTTAAAACGGCTGCCTAATGCAGTTGACTGGTTTTGTGAATAGTTTTTAGGCTATCGTGTTTTATGAACAGAAGTTGCGAATGTTTTGTTAAAGCCAGATTGGGCAATGTTGACTTCATCAGTGTTTACTGCAATTTGGACCTTTTTTTTATTTACTATCTTATATTCTCCTTCAGGTCCTTGATGAAGAAGCTGAAGTATTCATAGTGAAAATGTGGCGGTTACTAATTTATGAAACGGAGGCAAAGAAAATCGGTCTTGTGAAGTAAAGCCTAGCCAAAATGTATTGGTACCATCAAACCTTTGCTGTTAGGGCCTACACAACATTGAACAGTATATTGCAGTCCCAGATTCCAGCAAGGTCATTCATACTTTCCAAAGTGATCAGACATATGTATGTTTTTATTTGTAGGGATTGTGATTTTTTTTTTTTTCTCTAGAGTCTCAGCTTTCTCCTAACTAAAGTTATCTGCAACCACAGAATAGGTGCACAAAGTAAACCAGTGTCTTACTGGTACGGTTTAAAATATTCAGCTGCTGTACAATGGTCTCTGGTAACAATGTTTGTCCATACTCTTGTACATATTAAAATACCCAATTTTTGCAAGTTGTTTGCACTCATATACCTATTGGATAACAGCAGGATGAATGGCTGATCTCCTTGTAAATTTAGGTTTACAACGTCAGTGTCTACTTTGTTTTCTATATTTATTGCTGCAAAATTATTTTCTGTACAAAAGGGCATGGCTGGCTGGTTACCTGGCAATATTTTTTCCATATTGTGCTGTAAATATTTTTCTTAAGGTCCCATATCTGAAAGGGAGACAAAACTTTCATATGTAATTCCTCATGGGAGCTCCTATTTCTTGCTATTGAGTAACCCCATCTCCTGCCTTCCCACCTTTGATTTGAGTAAGCCATATCCCATATAAAAAGCTGTGTTCCTATTTGGCAGGCCCTATCATATTGCACCTTTTTGAAAGCGTGACAAGTGGCTGCAACATCCTTCTCTTGTCCGTGCTAATGTTTTAGTCCTTTTTTTTTTATTTTTATTTTTATCATTGTCCATTATTTAATAAACTCCTGCACTGGCTAATTGCAGTCTAAAAACATGCTGTCCAACAATAAAACTTTTTTTTTTTAATGTATGTTCTCATCCTGCAGCAATTTAACATTTGAGGGGATTGCATTGATCTGATTTTAATACCTGTGTAAGGAGTGTCAAGTATATCAGCAATAATTGCTGAACACATAAGCACATTTCTAAGTTCTCAGCAAGGCCATAAATCCAGCACATGGTTGAAATGTATAAAACCTTTAAAACACTGGCATTATACGTTTATGTATAAAAAATAACGAACATGCTTTTGAATGTAAGTTCAGTGTTGCTCTCCTAGTGAGCAATAGTGTCTGTTGAAGAACACACATAACTGCTTATCTTTGTCATGATATATACTAGGGGTTGCACTCAGTTATTCCCATCCACTCAGAACTAAATCTTGGTGTAGCTTTGTGTAGGGTTAATATACATCTGACCAATATTTATTCACCATTGGGACTGATTAACAAATGAACATGACCTGCTGTTTTTGTAAACTGCTGCGATAACAGTCTATTCTGTATTTAAGGCATCGGTTTGTCTGAAATGTTGAAGCTGTGATCTATGATTGCCAGATACCTTGCATTTGCAAACTGTGTTAAGCCATCAAAGGCTCGCTCTGTAAATAATTCAAACATTAAAGTGTATATATTTGATATGCAGGCTTGGTGTCTTACAAGGTTTTCAATTCAGGATTGAAAATAATTGTACCCAGTGCAAGCAAGCACATCATAAGAGGTACCCTTTTAAAACCTACAAAAAATTCTGTGTTGGAGACTTTGCCTGGGAGAAGGGGGAGCATGCGACTGCAGTTATGAAGTGCAGACACCTACATGCAGCAGCCACCCAAATCTGTCACAGCTTCAGTCAATGCGGAAACGTACCTGTCCCACTTTGTGTCCTGTGCATTCCTATGGGCCATTGATGCTGCCCATCGTGGTGGCAAGTCAATAAAAATGTAGGAGGGAAGGCCAAGCAGCAAGGTATGGCACAGTTTGCCCCAAAATCCAATGGATATAATTTTTTTCAGATTTGGCGTTTACAAGACTAAAACAGTTTTTTTTGCTAGAAAATTACTTAAAACCCCCAAACATTATATATTTTTTCTAACACCCTAGAGAATAAAATGGCGGTCATTGCAATACTTTTTGTCACCGTATTTGCGCAGCGATCTTACAAGCGCACTTTAATTAAAAAATAAAACCGTAAAGTTGGCCCGATTTTTTTAATATATTGTGAAAGATAATGTTACGCCGAGTAAAATGATACCCAACATGTCGCGCTTCAAAATTATGCCCGCTCGTGTAATGGCATCAAACTTTTACCCTTAAAAATCTCCATAGGCGACGTTTAAAAAATTCTATAGGTTGCATCTTTTGAGCTACAGAGGTGGTCTAGGGCTAGAATTATTGCTCAAACGATCGCGGTGATACCTCACTTGTGTGGTTTAAACGCCGTTTTCATATGCGGGCGCTACTCACGTATGCGTTCGGTTCTGCGCGCGAGCTCGTCGGGACGGGGCTCTTTAACCACTTGATACCCGCCCGCCTTCTAACGGTGGGCGGGATACTGTGTTGTCTTGACAGGACTACATATGTCAAATAAAGCTGCTAGGGGCACGCACGCCGTCGCGTCACTGAGAACACAGTGCGTGTGCCCGGCGGCCTAGCACAAATTGGAGAAACATTTAACCCCTCCCCTGCCAGTTACATTTATACAGTTATCAATGCATATTTATAGCATTGTTCACTGTAAATGGTCCCAAAAATGTGTCAAGTGTCCGATGTGTCCGCTATAATGTCCCAGTCCCGGAAAAAAAAATCGCAGATCGCCGCCATTCCTAGTAAAAAAAAAAAAATCATAATTATGTCCCCTATTTTGTAGCCAATGTCACTTTTGCGCAAACCAGTCACTACGGTTATTGCGATTTTATTTATTTTTTTTTTATTTATTTTTTTATACTAAAAATATGTAGAAGAATACGTATCAGCCTAAACTGAGATTTTTTTTTTTTTTTTTTTAAATGGGATATTATAGCAAAAACCAAAAAATATTGTCTTTTTTCAAAATTGTCGCTTTTTTTTGTTTAAAGCGAAAAATAAAAACCGCACGGGCGATCAAAAAGCTCTATTTGTGGGGAAAAAAGGACGTCAATTTTGTTTGGGAGCCACATTGCACGACCGCGCAATTGTCAGTTAAAGCGACGCAGTGGCGGAAGCTAAAATTTTGTCTGGGCAGGAAGGGGGTGTAGGTGCATAGTAGGCAAGTGGTTAAAGTTTTTCTTATTTTTTATTTTTAAACTGAAAAAAAAAAATGGATCACTTTCTCTTCCGTTCATTGGCGGACACAGCAGCATTGACCTTAGGGTATTATATCCTTCCTTCCAGGAGAGACTAGGCAGAAAACAGCACTTTGTGTTTTAAAAACACTTTCCTCAGTACAGCTCCTCCCAGGGGGCGTGGTCCCCCGAGTATAACCCACTGATTCAGCAGCTCCAGTTTTTTTTTCTGCCTAGCGTCAGGAGTAGACATGGCCTTCTGGATTTTTTTTTGCTTTTATTTTGTTTTGATCCTGAGATCTAATGTCAACTGCCGACTGGGTGACAGGCTGGATCTTGATACTTGTAGTCCCCCCATGCTCGGCCATCGAGTGTGTGCCGGCCCTCGGCTCAGCTTTGGATCGTCCACGACATGCCCCGTTGCTCCAGGGGTGGCCGGGGAACTACATGTTCCAGGCCACACATATGACCGGTCTCTATGGCTTTGTCACAGTGTATCTGGCCGACAGCCATGCCGTTTAGCGGATGTTGGTTCTGTCCGGAATGCCTCCAGCCGGTGTCGCAGGACGGGTAAGTAGTGGCCCCTTGCCCTGGCAAGGTGGTATGGCTGGTGCTTCCCTGGGGAGGTCGAATGAGGGTCCTCCCTGCTTTCCTCTCTCCCTTCCCCATGCTGGGTGGCGGCTGTAAGGGGGGGAGCCCTCCTGGGGTTTCTGTCACTACCGGGGACCGTGTACTGTGAGGTGCTGTTGTTTGTTTGTTGGGGGAGTTGCTGTATGTGCTGGGCTGTGTCTTTCTGCTGTCACTGTTTTAAACACGTGTCTGGCTGCCGATTTGCATAGGTCAGCGGCCATTTTCTTGTGGCCCGCATGCTTTTTTTTCTGCATACGGTGGCCATTTTGGAAAAGTCTTGGCCTCTAGTGCCTGAAATAGCGCAGCAAAAGCCCGCAAATCACTTCTTGAGAGACGGCGCAGCCAGCACTTCTCAGCACTTTAGCTAACACTGCAACCAGGTCGGGTGGTGAGTTTCCTGGGGGTCCCCTGCTCTCTGTTTTGCAGCCGGGAGGGTGGCCGGTGGGTGTCTGCCTTGCAGTACTAAGGAAGCATAAGCGGTGGGTCAACATGGAGTCTCAAAATGGAGGCTTCTACCCCAACCATGCCTGAGTTAACCCTTAGTGCCCCTGCCGCCTCTGTAGAGGCTAGGACGGCAGTCCTTGAGGCGTTTCTCGCCAGGATTGAAGCGACAAGTGGCAAGAAGGGGGGTAAAAAGCACCCCCCTCCCTGCGCCGGCTTCTAGGGATGCTTCTGACACAGAGCCAGACCCTTCTAGTGCCTCTGGCTCTGGTTCTGTCATGTCAGATGATGCAGGCTTAACCCACACGGACAGTGAGAATGACTCCGGGTCGGCGCATGATAAATCGTTTATTGGAGCTCCTATCACTGCGGTGCGGGATAATCAAAAACTTGAGGATTTGGCGGATGCATTGGATGTGTCAGTGCCTTTTGTGTTCTGCAAGCCACCCCGCACCGCAAAAGTGTTTCCTTGTGTTCCATATCTGGACAAATTGTTGTATAAGGAATGGGATAAGCCGCAGAAAGTTTTTGCTGTTCCAAAATACTTTGCGGTCCGTTATCCTTTTGAGGAGGACTTTTAAAAAAAAAAGTCTCTCCTCCGTCAGTGGACCCCCCTGTGTCCAGACTGAGCAAAGCCACCACATTTGCCTGTGGAAGGGGCTCCCACCTTTTTAAGGACCCCGCAGATGGGAGAGCGGAGGCTGTGGCCCGCTCTATTTTCACAGTAGTGGGTTCGGCAGTGAGACCGGTTTTGGCCGGGGCTCTGGTGTCGCAAACACTTACCGAACGGGCAAATGTCTTGTTGCAGGAGCTGGAGGCGCAGAATGCTTCGGAGACCTGTGTGGACCTGGCTCACCAGTTGGTTCAGGACTTAAAGTTTGTGAGTCTGCCCTGGATACCCCCCTCTTGCTCTCCAGGGCCTCCGCCTATGTGCTGGTACTCCGTCGCCTTGTGTGGCTGAAATGTTGGTCTGCGGACCAGTCCTTAAAGAAGGCCTTGGTGGATTTACCCTTTAAGGGTGAACGGCTTTTTGGGGCATCCCTGTATGCCACAGGTATGAAGAGCACACTGCTCCCACAGTCTGGGAAGGGTAAGGAGCCCTGCTGTAAGCAAGGTCCCACCTTAACTACCCCCAAGCATTTTTTTCGCCCGCCCAGTGCGTCAGGAAAAAGTTTTCAAGGTACTAAGACTCTCGCTGCAGGGCAGAAGCGCACATGGTACCGCAAGCCTGCAGACAAACATGCTTTCGCATGAAGGTCTGCCCCCGTGCGTGTCTCGGTTGGGGAGCCGGTTTTGCAAATTCGCGGCTCGGTGGAGCACTCTTCTTTCCGACTGTTGGGTTTGCGAGGTAGTTTCCTCGGGTTACAAGATAGTTTCTCTCTTGTCCACCATAACGTTTTTATCCTTCCAACCTCCAGCTTCCTCCGGATCGCCGGAATTATCTGTCAGGGGCTGTCCAGGATCTACTGGTCAGGGGAGTGATTGTGCCGGTTCCCTTGATGGAACGGTTTCAGGGGTTTTACTCCAATCTGTAGTCCAAAAGAAGGAAGGGGTTCGTCCAATCCTGGACCTCAAGGCCCTCAATTGTTTTGCCAAAGTGCAAAAATTCAGGATGGAGTCGATTCGCTCGGTAGTGGCAGCGCTCCATCAGGGGGACTTTATGGCGTCCTTTGACATCATGGACGCATATCTACATGTTACCATATGCAAAAAGCACCAGAGATTTCTGCACTTTGCGATCAGAGGACCACTTTCAATTTGTGACCCTCCCGTTCGGCCTGGCCTCGGCACCACGGGTCTTCACCAAGGTGCTCGCTCCGATTCTAGCCCTGCTGAGGCAGCGCGTAATTGCTATCGTAGGATACCTGGACGACCTTTTGGCACTCCTGGTACGCGGACCTGGTGCGTCTGATGGCAGACGTCCCTTGACGTCTACCACTGAGAGAAGATCTTCTGTTGCAGGGTCCGATCCTTCACCCTGCTTTTACAGTTGCTGGTTTTAACGGTGTGGCTGTTGAGAGCCAGGTGCTGAAGGACCGTGGCTTGTCGGGTTCGGTGATCTCTACCATGCTACGTGCACGGAAGTCTACTTCACGAAAGATTTTCCATCGTATGTGGAAGGCCTACATCTCTGTGTGAAGAGATGAAATGGCAACGTGGTGTCCCGGATTTTGCTGTTCTTACAGCGTGGAGTTCATCAGGCTCTCGCCTTAAGTACGGTTAAGAGTCCGATTTCAGCTCTCGCTGTTTACTTTCAGCAACCCTTGGCGGCGCACTCCCTGGTGCGTACATTTTGTGCAGGGGGGTCCGGCATGTGGCCCCTCCTGTGTGTCCTCCACTGCCCCCATGGGACCCGAATTTAGTCCTCTCGGTGCTTCAAGAAGCTCCCTTTGAGGACATTCGAAAGATCCCTTTGTTGACTGTCTCAGAAGGTGGTTTTTCTGTTAGCAATTACCTGAGTCAGACGGGTGTCTGAACTGGCGGCCTTGTACTGCAAGGCTCCCTACTTTGTCATCCTAAAGGATAAGGTGGTGTGGCCGCAGCAGTCTTTTCTCCCAAAGGTCGTTTAGGCTTTTCACAATGAGGACATTGTGTTACCATCCTTATGTCCTTGGCCGAAAAACCCAAAGGAGGCCACTTTGCATTTCTTTGGATGTGGTTCGGGTCCTACGGGTGTACTTATCTGCTACGGCTCCGTTTCGTGTCGGTGACTGGTCCTAAAAAACGTCTGGCGGTCTCGTCGGCCACAATTTCTAGGTGGATCAGACAGGTTGTGCTTCAGGCCTATGCCCTGAAGGGGCGGGCGCCTCCCTTTCCGGTTACGGCACATTCGACCAGGGCGATCGGTGCCTTTCTTGGGCTTTCCGTCATCAAGCGTCGGTTACAGGTGTGTAAGGCAGCGACCTGGTCGTCGGTCCACACCACCTCCAAAATTTTACAAGGTGGATGTGAGTGCATCTTCGGATGCCTCCTTCGGCCGCAAGGTGTTGCAGGCGGCAGTTTAAGGTTGGAGTTTCTTCGTTGAGAAATTCCAGTTTTGTTTGGGGTGTAGCTTGGTTTGCTGTGTTTTCCCACCCCTCAAATTTTTTTGACACTGCTTGGGGACGTCTTTAAGGTCAATGCTGCTGTGTCCGTCCATGAACGGAAGAGAAAATAGGCTTTTTGTACTAAAATCTATTTCTCGGAGTTCATGGATGGACACAGCACCCACCCCTCCTTTTTGTTTGTACTGCTTGTTAGAACTGGAGCTGCTGAGTCAGAGAGTTAGTTATACCCAGGGGACCATGCCCCCTGGGAGGAGCTGTACTGCGGAAAGTGGTTTTAACACTTAAAGTGCTGTTTTCTGCCTAGTCTCTCCTGGAAGGAAGGATATAATACCTCCACTGCCAACGGTGATCTTGCGGCAAATCCGCCGAGGAGACCACCGTTATTGTTTAAAGGACCACTCAAAGAAAAGATGGATATCTCAGTTGTGGCAGCAGCTGCTGCCGTTGCGGAGATATCCATCTTTAAAAACAGGACATATATGTACATGAGCTGGTCCTGAAGTAGTTAAGTCCTGAAGTTTGGCGCCATTCCATGAGTGTGCGCAATTTTTAAAGTGTGACAAGTTGGGTATCAATTTATTCAGCGTAACATCATCTTTCACATTATACAAAAAAATTAAACTACTGGTTTTAATTCATGAAACCCGTTCCCCATAAAAAGGTGTTTGAAAAATGATTGCGCAAATACTGTGCGAGATAAAGTTGCAATGGCCGCCACTTTATTCTGTATGGTGTCTGCTAAAAAAACATATATAATGTTTGGGGGTTCGGAGTAGTTTTCGGAGTGGTTTTGCTATGAAAAATGTGTTTAACCACGTCAAGACGGCCTCAGCGCAGCTCTGTTCTGTGAGGGCATCGGGCGCACTCTGTGATCACTGTATCCTTTGGACAGATTGAGGTAAAGGGCCAATAACAGTCTGATCAGCTACAGTGCCTTGAAAAAGTATTCATACCCCTTGACATTTTTCACCTTTTGTCATGTTACAACCAAAAAGTTAATGGATTTTATGTGCTAGGCCAACACAAAGTGGAAAAAATTGTAAAGGAAAATAAATAGTTGTTCAATTTTTTTATAAGTATCTGAAAAGCATGGCGTGCATTTTTCTTTCCCTTTTTACTGATACCTCAAAAATCTAGTGCAACCAATTGCCTTTGGAAGTTGCCTAATTAGTCGAGTCCACCCGTGTGTAATCTAATCTTGGTATAAATACAGCTCTTCTGTGAATCCTTCAGAGGTTTGTTAGAGAACCTTGATGAATAAACAGCATCATTACGGTTAAGCAACACACCAGACAGGTCAGGGATAAAGTTGTCGAATTTTAAAGCGGGCTTAGGTTATAAAATAGCTCGAGCTTTGCACATCTCACAGAGCCCTGTTCAATCCATCATCTGAAAATAAAGTATGGCACAACTGAAAACCTGCAAAGACATGGCCGTCTACCTAAACTGCCAGGCCAGGCAAGGAGAGCATTAAAGGGGTAGTTCCCCCAAAAACCTTTTTTTTTAACATTGATTGAGGCTCGTTTTGTCAAGGGGAATCGGGTGTTTTTTTTTTTTTAGAATCGAAGCAGTACTTACCGTTTTAGAGATGCATCGTCTCTGACGCTTCCGGGTATGGTCATCGGGGAAGTGCGTTCCTATTTGATTGACAGGCTTCCGACGTTCGGATACATCGCGTCACGATTTTCCGAAAGTAGCCGAACGACGGTGCGCAGGCGCAGTATAGAGCCGCACCGGCGCTCGGCGGCTTTCGGCTACTCGTGGCGCGATGTATGCGACCGTCGGAAGCCTGTCAATCAAATAGGCACGCCCAGACCAGACGATCATACCCGGAAGCGACGGAGATGATGCATCTCTAAAACGGTAAGTACTGCTTAGATTCTAAAAGAAAAACACCCGATTCCCCTTGACATAACGAGCCTCAATCAATGTTAAAACAAGTTTTTTGGGGGAATTACCCCTTTAATCAGAGTGGGAGAATCTGTCCATAGGACCGCTATTAGTTGTGCACAAATCCTGGCCTTTATGAAAGAGTGGCAAGAAGAAGTCATTATTGAAAGAAAATTATAAGTCGTTTGCGAGAAGCCATGTGGGGGACACAGCAAACATAGAGAAGAAGGTGCTCTTGTCAGATGAGACCAAAATGTAACTGTCTCTTTTGTCCATGGACAGGCACAGCTTCCTTATACTCTGGACTGTAGGGTTAAGTTTTGTCTATCAGGAGAGGACTAAGCAGACATGTTAATTGTTAAAACATGTAATCTTTAGTAAAGCTGAACAGCCCCGCCCAGGGGGCGGTTCCTCTGGCCATAACCCCTCTCATTGCAGTGAGCAGTTTAGTTATTTTTCTGGCTAGTAGAGAAAGACCTGGCTCCCTTTGGGCCCATGGTCCTTAAGAACTTTTTTATTTTTTGATCCTGGGATCTTCTTTTTTTTTTTTTTCATATCCTTTATTTTTGTTTTTATATCCAAGGGAACAAAGAGAGATGTTCAAAAGAGAACAAAAACAATAACAAAATACAAGTAAATATGAAGAACATAGTCACCTTCGTATTGCCTCGCAGGGCAAGATGACACCGCCATGAATATAGACACAAAAGAAATACAAACAATACTAGTAACAATAAAAATATCAGTTCATCTGTTTCTCTCTTTCCCTGTACTAGTAAACAGAGCATCTTAGTCTGTCTTATTCCTGACCCTGGGCCCTGCCTTGACTCCTAATCTCCATCTCCTGAGTCTCTTTACTCCCCCTTCTTTATATACCCCACCCATCCCTCCCCCTCCAAAGCAAAAAAAAAAAAAAGAAAACCTATTTTATACCTCCTCCCCCCCCCAAAAAAAACATATACATATATATATATATATATATTTTCATCCTCCCCTTCCGTGTAACCAAAGGTGGAGTCAACATTTCCGTGTTATTGCTACAATTCACAGTGACACATCTCACCCAGGGGGGCCCCTCACTCCACATTTTCCTCGTTTAACAGTCTCCTCCCCTCTTCGGAGAGGACAAATAGATTCCACCCTGTCCATGTCTCAATATACTGTTCCCTTTTATTTCGAGCTGAGAGAACCATATCTTCTATAGCTCCTATCTCTCGGACTCTATTAAGCCAACTCACGATGGATGGTGTTCTAGTATCTCTCCAATGTAAGGTAATTCCACTTTTAGCAGCGTTAATCAGGTGACATAATATTGATTTTTTATAAATTGATACTGGGATCTGTGAACAATGGAGCAGGAAGAAAGCTGGATCATCTGGTATAGGGAGCTCTGTAAACTTTTGGGAAATTCTCTGAATCTCCAACCAATATTGTCTTACTTTTCCACAGGACCAAAATATATGCAACAAGGTTCCCTGCTCCAGTCCACATCTCCAACAGAATTCTGAGTTTTCTATAGAAAATTTATGCATCTTTACTGAAGTATAGTACCATTGGGTTAGAATTTTGTAATTGGATTCCTGGGTTCGTGTACAGACCGAGGAGTTCAATGCCAAATGGATTATACGTTTACGTTGGATTGGCGTAAAAGTCCTCCCCAGATCTCTTTCCCATTTACTAATTCCTGGCATCACAAAATCCCACTGAGGGGAGTTTAGCAATCCATACATCTTAGAAACCACTCGTGTTAGTGGTCCCTCTTCATCACAGTAAACCTCAAATTTTGTTAACTGACGCCGGAAGTTAGACGGTTGTCCCAGCGACCTCAGGAAATGGTTTACTTGGAGCGCCTGCCATAAACCTAATTCAAAGGTTCCCCCAGGTTTCATTAGTGACTCAATAGATGGCCATATTTCTGTTTGCAAAAAATTTGATACCTGCACATTACCCTTTCCTTTTAAGTTGTTAGATGTTCTTCCCTCTAGTCCTGGCAAAAAGCCAGGATTCCCTACTATAGGGAATAAGGGAGATTGACCTGTTGAGAACTTTGTGTTTCGACAGATTTTAGCCGCAGTTGACAATGTTGGGCCGATTATGGGGTGTTTCCTCAGCGTGCTTGGTAGTAAATTATAGCACCACGGGGCTCTGCGTAGTGGAATCGGACTAATCCGCTGCTCCAAGTCCACCCATCTTTTGTAATTCCTATGCCTACACCAGTCTACCAATCTCGTCAGGTGAGCTGCTTGATAATATTTAGCAATATCTGGCACTGCCATCCCCCCAAAGCACTTGGGTAACATAATCAATTCTTTTTTTATTCTTGGTCTTTTTCCTGCCCAAATGAATTTCATCAAGAGGGTACTCATTTGTCGTAGGAAAGCCGCTGGGATGGCTATCGGCAAAGCTTGGAACAGAAATAAAATTTTGGGCAGAATACTCATTTTAACTATATTGTTTCGACCAAACCATGAATGGAATCCATGTTGCCACTTATCAAGAAGTGTTCTTACAGAGTTATAAAGTGGTATAAAGTTGATTTTAAAAACGTGCTTTAAATTTGATGGAATCAATGTACCCAAGTACTTTAGCGCAGTCTTCCACTTGAATCTAAAATTTGATTGTATAATCTTACAGTTCTGAGGCGGCATTGCCACACTCATTGCTTCGGATTTAGCATGATTTATTTTTAGATTCGACAGCTCACCAAATCTTTTGATCTCTTTCACAAAATTGGGAAGTGACACATGTGGATTAGGCATAGAAAATAACAAATCATCCGCATAAGCTGATACTTTATGTATCTGTTCTCCAATTTGCACTCCCTGTATATCCGGGTTTTGGCGTACTCTATTTAGTAAAGGTTCCAAATAAAGTGCAAACAATAGAGGTGAAAGAGGACATCCTTGTCGCGTACCATTTGTAATCTTGAAAGGTTTAGAGAATACTCCGTTAACTCTTACTGCGGCATGTGGGGTTGTATAGACGCTTCTGATCCAGCCGATCATTCGCTCTCCCAATCCCACATGGCGCAGCACTGAAAAGAGAAAACACCAACTTACTCTGTCAAATGCTTTCTCTGCATCTGTATTTAAAAAAACGCAAGGAATGTCTCTTTCATTAACATATTGAACCAGGTTGAGAACTTTTATAGTATTATCTCTTGCCTCTGGTGATGGAATGAATCCCACTTGGTCCATGTCTATCAACTCAGGGAGCCATTCTTGGAGCCGTGTAGCCAGTACTTTAGTAAAAAGTTTTAAGTCAATGTTTAATAGTGAAATCGGCCTATAACTACCGCATTCCGCCGGGTCCTTGCCCTCTTTTGGGATAACTGTAATGTGAGCTAACAGCGCATCCGGCGGAAATGCCGCAGTCTGCCCCATTGCATTAAAGACCTTTACTATCTGATTCCCTAGTATTTCAACATATTCTTTATAATATCTTAATGTGTATCCATCTGGGCCTGGGGCTTTCCCAGCCTTCATAGTTTTTAATGCTTCATTTAATTCCTCTATCGAGATAGGGTTTTCTAGGCTGTTTCGGACTAGGGGTGATAACCTTGTTAGATCTTGTTAGATCTACCGAGGAAAGGTATTCCTCTATTTTTGACGGGTCTTCCGTTGTTTGTCCCAGATTGTACAGGGTAGAATAGTATTTACCAAATTCCTCTGCTATTTCTTTTGGCTTTCGTTTTAGTTGTCCCTCCTTTCCCTTAATTTGCGGAATATAGGTTGAGAGATTTTTTTCCTTCAGTTTTCCGGCCAGTACCTTGCTGCATTTATCTCCAAGTTCATAGTTTATTTTCCTTCCCCGTTGAATTATTGCTTTAGCTTTATAACGTAAAATTTCTGTAATCTGCCTTCTCAACTGTCCCAGCTCTCTTCCTATTTGAGGTTCTTGTGTCCTTTTATGTTGGAGTTCCAGTACTAAAATTTCCTCTAGTAGTTTTTTAACTTGTTGTTCTCGTTTTTTTTTTAAAAAGGATCCATGTTTAATCAGAATTCCCCTGATTACAGTTTTGTGCGCCTCCCACACCATTCCCGGGTCACTCCCTGGTATGTCATTCACTTGAAAGTAGGCCCTAATCTCTTGAGCCACGTCTTCCCTGACTTCAGGGTTTTGTAATAGATTTTCGTTTAAACGCCACTTTTTCTCCTGAGCGAGAATAGTGTTGGTCAGTGAGAGGCGCAAACTGATCGGGGCATGATCTGACCATGTTATGCTTCCAATCGATACTTCCGTCACAGAAGATATTAGATAGTGGGGGATCAAAAACAGGTCTATGCGGGAGTATACCTGGTGTGGATTGGAGAAGAAGGTATAGTCCCTTTCCTCTCCGTGTAACGTCCTCTATGCATCGACTAAGTGAGCATCATGTAATTTCCGCAGTACGCCCCTTCTAACCCCCTCTGGAATTGATGAGGTGCCCGTTGAAGTATCAATTCTTGGATTCAGGGAGATATTAAAATCTCCCCCCAGAATTATTTTACCTTCCGCAAATTCTAGCAACTCTGTAAGAGTCTTCCCCAAAAATACATCCTGATGTACATTTGGGGAATACATCGTGGCCAGCGTTACTTTAATTCCTCCAATGCTGCCTTTAAGGAAAAGGAATCTACCCTTTGGGTCTAAATATTTATTCTCTAATATCCAGGGGATTCTGTTGGAGATCAAAATTGATACTCCTTTGGATTTTGCTTCCTGGTTTCCTGCGTGGTATACACATGGGAAGAATCTGTTCTGGAGGAGTGGGAGTCCCCCCGTCCTGAAATGCGTCTCCTGTATGTAAGCTATATCTGTCCCTGAGCGTCGTAAATCATTCAGTAGTATCCTTCTTTTTTCTGGGGCATTCAGTCCCTTAGTGTTCAGTGAAGTTATTTTTATTCCCTCCATCCTGCGATACCAAAGAGAGGATGAAAAAAAAAAAAAAAAAAAAAAACCCCCAAGAAACAAAAACCCTACCCTACCCCTCCCACCTCGCTTTATTCAGCTCGCCTCCCCCCTACCCTCCTAAATACCCCAAAGGGAAGTCACCCACCTTTAACCCCCCTCCCCTATGGTTCAGTGGGTGCAAACCTAATTTAGGGGCCTGGTTTGACTGGTCTGAGGGTTCCAGTCTGTCCCCCTCCCCCCCCCCCCCCGACTATTTTACCTTCCACCTTTATAATATTATTACTTCATAACATTCTGAACCTTCCGTCTTTACTTCTTATACTCATAAGCCTTATTTTAGCCTATTTTCTCCACAGTAAAGGAAATAAAATCATAGATGGGGAGATAATGAAAAGAAGAAAAATTTGAGAAGATACTCTCCCATGTATCCATAGACATATATACACAGATCCTATCCTATCCCTTCCCTTCTTCCTTCTTCCCTCCCTCCCTCCCCCTTGTGTATACACTGACTCGTCCTGCCTCCTCCCCCTTCCCCCCCCTTATTTCTCGCCTCCCCACCCCCTCCCCTTTACACATCCATATAAACCGATCTCCTATTCCACTTACTAGTAAGGATATTGCATTGCATTTATTTATTTTTTATCCTCTCAACTCCCTCTCCCCTTCTCTTCCTCTGTCAGCCAGTGGTCTATATACAATTTATAAGGTCTACACACACTCTATGCACATTCTACAAACATTTTATAGTCCTGCCTATCTAACCTCCACCTTTCCCTTTTTAACCACTCAGGAAGTCTATATCTTCATTTCTAAGAGCCTTCAGATCTGGGTGTCATTATTACACTTATTAGAGCCCTATTCCCATCTTATCCCCGCCTGGTGTCCCCCTCCCCCCCATCTTCCCCTTCCCCCTCCTCCCAGCCCCCCCATCCTTCCAGCCCCTATTTGTTTATCAAGCCTCTTTAATCTTACATCAATCTTTAATGTGATTCTTAAAAAAAAAAAGGGGGGGGGGGGAGGGAACCCCTCCCCCTCCGTGAGTTTGTTGTCTTACTGCCTCCCCAACCTCTTCTACTACTTCTTGTTTCCTTCCTGCCTATTAAGTGGTGGGCAGTAAGTATTACCTTGTGTTATTTGTGAATATTGCGAGTATTCGGTGCCTTTCTTAATCACCCACTGTGTCACAGTAAAATCAATTTTCCAAACATAAAATAATTGAATAATAAAAAAAAAAAAAAAAAAAAACCACACCTAAAAATAAATATGTGCGCATATTTACAGTGCTATATTACAATATCTTCACATATTGTGTCATCCATTGTGAGAACGTATTCCTAATTGTGAAATCCCATCGCATTGGTGGGATTGATCGTGAACACGTGAAAAATAAAAAAAGGGAAAAACGTGGGTTATAGGGGGCTGTTTTCAGGCGGTGGGGCCCTGGAGGGGATGAAGGGAGGGACGTAGTAGAGAATAAAACTGGGGGGGGGGGGCATGGGGGGACAGACCTTAGGCTACCCCTGATTACAGAATGGCATAGAATGGTATAGTAATCACACAAGGGGGGGGGGGGTCGGGCGAGTGATCCATCCAAAAAAAAAAAAAAAACAAAGGGGAAAAAAAAAAGGATCCTTCTCTCTTCCCCTCTTCCCCCTCTCCCGGAAAAAAAAAAAAAAAGGAGAGGGGACAGAGAGGAGAAAAAAAAAAAAAAAATCTTCTTTTAACTGGCTGGGTGACAGGCTGCATAATATAGATGATCCTTGTCTTATCCCCAGCTCGGCCATTGAGCGTAAGCAGGCCTTGGCTACGCGCTGGGTTGGCCACGACATACCCCATTTCCTCCTGGGGTGGCCGGTAAGTTAAGATGAAAGGAAAACCGCCGCTCCAGACGACACTCTTCAGTGGTAAGTAAAGTTCAAAAACTCAAGTGGGTGCAGGCAATGCGTAGTGCAATGTAGGGAAAAAAATGAACAGCCGCACTCCAATGGATGAAAAAACTTAAAAATAGCGCCTGTTTATTCCAGTCAAAAAAATATAACTAAAACCGCAAACAGTGGGGTAACAAAAGCTGACGCGTTTCACATTGACAACCGATGCTTAGTCATATCTAAACATAATAATAAAATAAATCTCATTTATAGAAAGAAAAAAGTTCCAGAAACCACCTAATGATTCATTAGTCTCCTGGTGGGGCCTGGCTAATGCCGGTAATCGTGCACACCTGTTGAAAGAATGCAACAAGGAAAAAAACAGTCCACCATGACTAGATGGAAACATAATATAATATATACGTCGGCCGATTAAAATTGGTTACACCAGATACTAGCAGAAAACCTAGTTTCAACCCCTAAGAAAATATATATAGTGGATGTGTGTTGAGAACATGTGTTACAATGTAAAGAAACCTTATTTTTATCCCAATGGAAATATGACATTATATATTCTACAACACTGATAAACAAGTGTAAATGTGTGTGGGATAAGATGATATAATGAAATAAAATAAAAACCCAGCCAAAGCGTGTAAATCATGTTACGCCGGACGTGTAAATAATTATTAAAATGTAGAACCCATTAAAAATAGTGTTTTAGCGTGTGGCGTGCTGCAAGAGAGGGAAAAGGAGAGGATTGACAGTTGCTGGTTGAACCAATGTAAATGTGTAGCGTTCCACATCATATGAGATGAAAACAATATTGAAAGATCAAGTGACCAAAGTATATGCGTTAGGTGTCCTCAAAACAGCAGAAAAGCTCGGAATAGGGTAAAAGTTACTGAGTTAAAAAGAAATGTGTGCTACCCTTGCCCCGTAAGGAGATTAAATGTCTTCAGTGTTTAATCCAAATCCCTAACGGCCCATAGAAAATGGTGTTTTAGCGTGTGGCGTGCTGCAAGAGGGGGAAAAGGAGAGGATTGGTAGTTGCTGGTTGAACCGATGTAAATGTGTAGCGTTCCACATCGTTTGAGATGGAAACATGGGATGAACTTTGAGTGGGATGTATCCCACTTTTATGACTAATGGCCAGATTTGGTTTGTCATTTATGGTGGTTTTCTGTAATGATTTAGATCCATATAGACTGGCCCTCTACCCATATTAATGGGTTTGTTATAGTAAATTACACGTCCGTTCTCCACTTTAGACATGCGGTGAGCCCCACGTCTGATCTGGCTAAAATGCTGGTCCGCGGACCCACGACTTCCAAGAAGGTCCTGGTGGATTTGCCCTTTCAGGGAGGGAGGCTATTTGGAGCCTCGCTGGATGACATTAAGGCTGTCATGGGGGGTAAGAGCACACTCCTCCCTCGGTACAAAAAAGGTAAGGATCCACGCCTCAGGCCAGGACCCTCCTTTTCTGCGCAGAAGTGGTATTTTCGTCAGTCAGGGCCCGCAGGTAGGCGTTCCCAGGACAATAAGGGGCCTGCTGAGAGAGTAAGCATCCCTGGGTTTGCAAGCAAAACAAGCCTGCAAACAAATCTGCTACTGTATGAAGGTTTTCCTCCACCGGACCTCCGGGTGGGGGGACATCTTCACGAGTTTGCAGCTCGGTGGACCTCCCTGCTTTCCGACCAGTGGGTTTGCGAAGTGGTTTCATCAGGGTACAAGATAGTTTTTCTTGTTCACCTGACAGATGCTTTCCCTCAAACCTGCCTCTTCTTCCGGCTTGTCGGGATGCCCTAAGAGGGGCAGTACAGGACTTGCTGAAGTGCGGGGTAATTATCCCTGTGCCGCTGCAGGAAAGGTTTCGGGGTCTCTACTGGAATCTGTTTGTGGTCCCAAATGAGGACAGAGTCCGTCTAATCCTGGACTGCAAGGCTCTCGATGCCTTTGTAAAGGTTCAGAAGTTCAGGATGGAATCGGGTCGCTCTATGGTCACTGCACTCCATACTTGCATGTCCCCATTTTCGTCAGGCATCAGAGGTTCCTGCACTATGCAGTGGGGGAAGACCACTATCAATTTGTGGCTCTCCCCTCTGGCCTGGCATCGGCGCCAAGGGTTTTCATCAAGGTGCTTGCCCCTGATTCTGGCCTTGCTGAGACAGCAAGAAATCGTCATTGTGGGCTACTTGGACGATCTGCTTCTGAGAGCTGCTTTAAGCTCAAAATTAGAGGAGGATCCCGCAAATGGTGGTTGCTCCACTTTTGCATGCAAGTCTTGGGTCTAATGGTAGCCTCTTTCGAGGCGGTACCGTATGCTCAGTTCCACACTTAAGCTTTGCAGAAGGAGATTCTGTCCAAATGGGACAGATCCCCCGTTGTCCCTGAATTGTCAAATTCGGGTGAGCCAACAGGTCAGGACTTGTATGGTCTGGCGGTTGAGCTCTCCGCCTCTGCAGTCCGGGAAGTCGTTCATTCCATTTCACTAGACAGTGATCACGACGGACGCCAGCCTAAACCGGTTGGGGGGACGAGTTTGGGGTGTTTAGTCGACGTGGTTGCTGGACACGGGAAGAATCTCGCCGTGCCGATTTATTGTACTGGAGCTCTGGGCGATCAGGCAGTGCCCCTCCACATGGTCACAGAGGCGTTCGATCAGGATCCAGTCAGACAACGCCATGGCGGTGGCATATGTCAACCATCAGGGAGGAACAAGAAGCGCGGCGGCAGCTTCAGTGGTCGCTCACATTTTGCGGTGGGCAGAGAGGAGGGTACCGGCTCTATTTGGCTGTAAACATTCCGGGTGTAGACAACTGGCAAGCGGACTACCTCAGTTGCCAGATGCTGGACCAAGGAGAATGGTCACTACACCCGGATGTATTTCACCTCCTTTGCCTGAGATGGGGCGATCCCGATGTAGATCTCCTGGCTTTTTGACTCAACCGAGAGGTTCGTGGCCAGGTCAAAACATCCTTGGGTGGACGCGACGGATGTGTTGGTAGCCCCGTGGGGACAGTCTGTTATAAGGTCCCATTCTTCATCCTGCTTTAGTTGCTGGGTGTTTGTCAGGTGCTGAAGGACCTATCGGATTTGGTCATTTCCACCACGCTGAAGGCACGGAAGACTTCTCGGAAGATTTATCATTGCACGTGGAAGGCTTACATCTGTGTGAAGTGATGGGGTGGCATCCACGTGTGTGTGTGTATATATATATATATATATTATACAGTTTCTAGAATCCTGTTCTTTTTGCAGCATGGCGTGGATCAGAAACATGCCTTAGGCACCATTAAGGGTCAGATTTCAGCATTGGCTGTTAATCTTTCAACGACCCTTGGCGACTTACTCACTGAGTACTTTTGTTCAGGGGGTTTGACATGTGGCCCCTCCGGTTCGACCACCACTACCTCCGTGGGATTTGAATCTGGTGCTCTCGGCACTTCAGAACCCCCCCCCAAAAAAAAAAATTAGTGTCTCCTGACACTCTCCCAGAAAGTTGCCTTTCTAGTGGCCATTACATCTGTCAGACATGTTTCTAAATTGGTGGCTTTGTCTTGCAAGTCCCCCTACTTGGTCCTCCATAGGGATGAAGCGGTGCTATGCCCACAGCTTTCGTTTTTTCCGAAGGTGGTTTCGGCTTTTCATCTAAATGAGGACATTGTACTTCCATCCTTGTGTCCAGCCGTCGCATCCCAAGGAGGCTGTGTTACATTCCCTAGACGTGGTACGTGCTCTGCGGGTGTATCTGTCTTCTACGGCTGCATTTCGGAGGTCAGACTCACTGTTTGCATCAGTATCTGGTCCAAAGAAAGGCCTGGTGGTTTCGTTGGCCACCATTGCTCAGTGAGTCGATCAGACAGATCGCGATTCAGGCTTATGCCCTGAAAGGGTGGCCGCCTCACTTTCCTGTCACAGCGCATTCGACCAGGGCAATTGGTGCTTACTGGGCTTTTCGATACCAAGCATCTGTCTCACAGGTGTGCAAGGCGGCGACCTGGTCGCCTGTTCGCACCTTTACTAAGTTTTACAAGGTTGATGTGGGTGTATCTTCGGATGCTTTGGCCGCAAAGTTTTGCAGGCAAATGTTTAAGGTTGCAACTCTTCCGTTGAGGTGCACTGGTGTGAAGTTTGTTTTTGATTGTTGTTCTTACCCCTTGTGTTTTTTTGGCACTGTTTGGATACATCCCTACAGTCAAAAGTGTAAGGAAGCTGTGTCCGTCCATGGACCAAAGAGAAAATAGGATTTTTGTACTTGACGTAAAATCCTTTTCTCTGCAGTCCATGGATGGACACAGCACCCACCCCTCCTTTTTAGTTTTTTTGACAAGCTGAGCTGCTCACTGCAGTAAGAGGGGTTATGACCAGAGGGACAGCCCCCTGGATGGGGCTGTTCAGCTTTGCTAAATATAACGTGTTTTAACCATTAACATGTCTGCCTACTCCTCTCCTGATGGACGGAACATACCCCTACAGTCAAGAGTATAAGAAAGCTCTGTCCGTCCATGGACTTCAGAAAAACGGTGAGTACAAAAATTCATTTTTTTTTTTGCCCTAAAAGCAAATGGCTGTGTGTGATAAGAAATTAACACTGCACGTCACTATGAACACTCTTATCCCCACCGTGAAACATGTTGCTGGCAGCATCATGTTGTGTGGATGCTTTTCTTTGGCAGGGACAAGGAAGCTGGTCAGAGTTAATAGGATGACTGAAGCCAAATACAGGGCAATCTTAGAAGAAAACCTGTTAGTCTGTAAAAGACTTGAGACTGAGGCGGAGGTTCACATTCCAGCTGGACAACAACCCTAAACATACAACCAGAAGCTACACTAGAATGATTTGGCCATTCGAATGCATGAATATGCTTGGCTCTAAAACATAGTCCAGACCTAAATCCAATTGCGAAACTTTGGCAAGGCTTGAAAATTGCTGTTCAGATGCTCTGTCCAAGCTTGAGACATTTTACAAATTAGAATTGGCAAAAACGTCATTCTGTAGATGTGCTAAGCTGGTAAAAATTTCAAGGGGTATGAATAATTTTTCAAGGCACTGTATGTCCAATCACATGTAAACAAACTTGCCAGTAATCGGCATTCCTTTTCTCATGGGCTGTAACAGCGTGAGATAAGGAGAGCCAGTAATATACAAGTCTGGCAGGGCAAATTTACACAGATAATCTGTGCCCTGATTATTAGTGCACCCCCCCCCCTTAATGTCTGTCAGTGCAGCCCCCTCCGTGTCACACACTGCCCTCTTACCAGTACACATTAGAAGAAAAATTACTTTTCTCTTTCGTTCGACAGACAGGGCCTCCTTAATCTTGACGATTGTATTATATGGCCTCCACAGGAGTAGGGACTAGACAGAAAAAAAAAAAACACCCGGGTACACCCATGGGCTGTCCTCAGTCAGTATATAACCCCCCCTGCTCTAGGTGTTCAGTTTTATTTCTGTCTAGTCAGGATCTAACTCGTTGCTGGGATCTTGTGGTCCTAGTCAATTTTACTTTTGTCTTTCTCCATGCAATTTTTCCTGGAAGATCTGCAATCAATTGATCCAGTGGTCTCCTCAGTCCAGCCAGCAAGCGTGTGACAACTGCAGCTATGTGCTAGGGTGTCCACGTTCTAGCCACAATGGAGTGGCTGGTCTGGAGGGTCACCCGCACCATGGAATTGGTAAGTACTGTCCCCCCTCCCCTTTGTGTGGTTTGGGGTAGACGTGTGTACCCTCCAGGGGTGGTTGGGCCGGCCTTCAGGATCCCTCCTCCCATCCCAAAGTCCCTTGGTTAAGCTGGGTATCCCCCCTCCCACAGATTTGTGGGAGTTCCAGGGCAGGCATCAGAGACCCTTGGGGGTCTCCCCCGCCATTCCCCTTCTGGGTGGTATGTGTCCGGTATTGGGGGGGGGGGGCAGGGGTTTACGGGGCAGTGGAGACCCCTAGGTGCAAGCCCTGCTGTGTGGGCAGTTTTAGGTACTGTGCAGTTTGGGGGTCCCAGTGCAGAGAGCGCAGAGGTACAGTGTACAGCGGTGTCCCCTTTAATATTCACGCTGCCTGGTGGAGTACAGGATCTTTTGTGGAGGGGGGTCTTCTTGCAGAAGGTGCAGAGCTGTTCAAGGCACAGAGGATCCTGGCTGCAAGCTTCAGTATATCAAAAGGCCGGTGGCCATGTTTGGGAGGTCTGATGACATCACTGCAGCCATTTTCCCTTGGTTTGGCTGGTCTCTGGCTGGCAGCCATGTATGTGATGCCGATGTCACAGCGCCCATTTTTTTTTTTAGTTTAGTGAGACCGTCAGGACCTCGTGCAGACACTGGAGCTCTTCCTCCTCTTCTCTTACTGTCCCGGGATATCTGAATTAGTCCCTCCGAACCCCAGATTCCCATGGTTTCTGTGACGGCGGTCCTAGAATCATTTTGTATCGCGGGTGAAAGTGGCTTGTGGGCAAAGACCCAGGAGGAAGCGTCCCCCGCCTTCCCCTGGTCACTCTGTCTCATCTGATTCTCAGCCTGATGCAGCCCATCCAGGGGTGCTAAATATCGCGTCCCTTGACCTCCAATAGTGAGTATGAATCCTCTGCGGTCTCGGCAGTAAAAAAGCAATAGTGGCCACACTTGTTACTGTGGTGCGGGAGACTAAAGATGGAGGATGTGACTGACAGGGCCACAAATGTGGCTGTGTCCTTTGGTACGCATAAGTCACCTCGTACACCAAAGGTGTTTCCTTTTATGCCCCATTTTGATAGGTTTACCTATAAGGAATGGGAATAACCTAAGTCACCCTTTGTGGTCTTCAAACTTATGAAATGGTCAGCAGACCAAGCCTCTAAGAAAGCTCTTTGTAAACTAAGTAAAAAAAAATGCTTTTCTTTAAAACACATACAGTGGGTACGGAAAGTATTCAGACCCCCTTAAATTTTTCACTGTTTGTTATATTGCAACCATTTGCTAAAATCATTTAAGTTCATTTTTTTCCCTCAATGTATACACAGTACCCCATATTGACAGAAAAACACAGAATTGTTGAAATTTTTGCAGATAAAAAAAAAGAAAAACTAAAATATCACATACATCACATGGTCCTAAGTATTCAGACCCTTTGCTCAGTATTTAGTAGAAGTAACAAAAATAGTGGAAGAGGGCACTATTCTAAAAAAGAGCCCTAAAGTGATAAACACAATAGAGAATGTGACTAGAGTGAATGTGACCAAAATCATAAATAAATACAAATTATAAATTAATAAACAGCGCAATATATAAATGGAAGTGAATAAACTACCCAATTACGGGCAGAAATGTGTAGTTGTGAATAAATTCAACAATCTGATTGGTATTAAAGCGGATGGTTCACCAAAAACAAATATTAAAAGCCAGCAGCAACAAATACTGCAGCTGCTGACTTTTAATATTAGGACACTTACCTGTCCTGGAGTCCAGCGGCGTCCGCAGCAGAGGATGAGCGATCGCTCGTCACCCTGCTGCTCCCCCCTCCATCCACGGCGAGGGAACCAGGAAGTGAAGCGCTCCGGCTTCACTGCCCGGTTCCCTACGGCGCATGCGCGAGTCGCGCTGCGCCCGCGATTGGCTCCCGCTGTGTGCTGGGAGCCGAGAGTTCCCAGCATACAACGGGAAAAGCCCGTCTTTTGCCCGAGACTGCGGGCCGGAAGTGGGTGCGAATACCTGTCTTTAGACAGGTATCTGCAACCCCCTCCCCCCTGAAAGGTGTCGAATGTGACGCCGGTGGGGGGGAGGGTTCCGATCAGCAGATCTTCACTTTAGGGTGGAGATCCGCTTTAAATAAAGACCATCTAAAAGTCCATATTAGGAAATG
The DNA here is from genome assembly GCA_029574335.1 of Rana kukunoris. Classification (NCBI taxonomy): domain Eukaryota; kingdom Metazoa; phylum Chordata; class Amphibia; order Anura; family Ranidae; genus Rana; species Rana kukunoris. Next base: position 69,613,509 of record CM056059.1, on the reverse strand, counting down.
GGTTCAATATTGATTGAACTAACACTTTGTACAACAGGAGTGGTTCCAGAAAAAATTGTCAATAGATTCATGCAATTAATCCTCAGTTGTGTTAACCACTTGAGCCCCGAGCCTGTTTTTCAGATTCGGTGCTTACGAGACTAAAACTGTTTTTTCTTTATCGTACATCACGGGACACAGAGCGCATAGCCATTACACTTGGGTTATATGGGTACCTTCAGGTGTGGACACTGGTGTAATCAATTTCACAGGAAGTTTCCTCCCTATATAACCCCCTCCCACTGGGAGTGCTTCAGTTTTTTCGCCAGTGTCTTAGGTGTTGGTCACGTCTAGCTGTCCCTCGGAGGTCTCGGGACCCAGGATAGCTAGCCGGATCCGTCCGAAGTGCTTCAAAGCCAAGGTGTACGGTACCCGGGCCCTGCTGGAGTGGGGTTTTGCCTATAATGCCTCTCCTTGGAGGGCTGGATTCTGGGCTCCAGTGCCTTAGTCTCTTCCAAGAACTAAACGCTACTGATGCCAGGATGCTATATAGGTCCAGGTGTGTGGGTTCCTTAACACAGGACCCCGGTCCCTGAAGGTCCAAGACAATACCCACGGAGATGGGGGGAAGGTTGGGCCTCTTGCATTTTGCAATACCCTGCGGCGTGGAGCAGGTAAGAGGGAACCTGCGGGACTTGGTTCGACAGTAGGTATCCCCCTGGGGGTTCTGGGTTGGCTAATGGTATGCTTGTGCATCAGCCACTATCTCCACTATGTCTTTTGAGGCAGGATGGGATGTACTAATGTTTACCCAGATAACATGTAGGTATATGTATGCTTTTAAAGATATGTATTTGCTACTCCCCCCAGATCTGCCTGTTAGCATGATACTGCAGCCCCACGTGCTATAGGGAGGAAATGCTGACAAAACTCCTGTTTCTTAGGAAGCCTATGGGGACAGCTTCCTCTATGTGTGCACTACAATAAAGATTAGTGTCTTGCCTGGTGTCTGTTGGGTTGCTAGCGCTGGTCCAGGCTTCTCCTCTGCTTTCTGCTTCCTCCATGTTGGTTTCAGCGTGGAGGGGGGCTCGCGTGCGCACCGCCTTTTACAGCGTCAGCGTGCGTGGGGGGGGCGGGCCAGCAGCGTCAGGTCTCAATTAAAGCAGCAAAGCATTTCCTGGCTGGTCATTCCCTCCTGAAAGCAGAGGAGGCTAAGGACACAGAGCGCGCAGCTGAGCTATTTCTGGCTAACAGTGACACCCAGTGGGGGTTTGTGGATCTTCAGGTCTGGACTTAGCTCCATACTGACCAGAAAAAAAAAAAAAAAGTTTTTTTTCTTAAAGGGACTCAGCCTTAGATCTGGCAGTATCTGAGTCGGTGCAACTTTGGGCTCCAGCTAACGGGCATTGGTGTGGCAATACTCACAGGACCTTCCTCGGTATTGCCGCCTTCTCGGGCGTATGAAAATTTGGAAATTTTTTACCATAGCCTGTTCTTATTAATGGTTCACTTCTAGCTACAACAGTTGGGTGTTGGCTTTAGGGGTGTCTCAAGGTTGTGCAATGGCTCCCAAGGGATCAGGACCAGCTAAGGCTGCAAAAGGTACCAAAAAACTAAAGGGGTCTCCATCGGGGTCAGAGGATTTGGGCCAGGCTCTAGCGGTCCCACCCTAACCAGATAGACCGCCGAACAGCATGTTGCAGGAGCCATTGAGGGTGCTAGGGGCAGAGGCGGCCCCCAATCAACCCATTCCCGTTTTACGTTACGGAAGAAATGCTAGCGACCACCCTGGGTGGGCTAGAGGAAAGGTTAACTGCTTTAATTGCCCGCTCTTTGCCAGGTGGCAAACGGGCTAGATCCCCGTCACTTAGATTGGTGTTTTCAGATGCAGAGGTCCTCTCTTCGGAGGAATTGGACCCACAGGGGGATCAAGCGGACCCGAGTCCCGACGGTTCAGACATTGAAGGTTCCACTATAGATGAAATTTTTTCGGCTTCTCAAGCAGAGAGCCTGTGGATCCAGTCTCTGACAGATATGGTTCGCACTGCTTTTAAACTTCCAGTGTCAGAACAATTAGCCCCCGCGGTATCCTCTTTAGGTTCCTTGAAGGCACCGTTGAGTGGTGCGTCTTTTCCGGTTCACCCCCTTCTGGAGAGCGTGATTTTTCAGGATTGGGCTCGACCTGATAGGATTTTTATCCCTCCTAAAAGGTTCACTATTCTCTATCCTATGGAAGAAGAATTTGCAAAGAAATGGGCACTCCCTACCGTGGACGCAGCCATTTCCTGCGTAAATAAATCCCTGACCTGTCCGGTTGAAAATGTCCAGATGTTTAAAGATCCAGTCGACAAAAAGTTGGAGACCCTACTGAAGGCTTCTTTTACCACAGTAGGTGCCGTGGTTCAGCCAGCGGTGGCAGCCATTGGCGTTTGTCAGGCTTTAAAGGATCAGACTAAACAGATATTAAGGGACATACCGGCTCAGCAAGCTCGTGAATTGGCTGACCTCCCAAGGGCTCTCTGCTTTGCAGTAGATGCTATTAAGGACTCCATTCAACAGGCGTCCCGTTTATCTCTGCTGTTGGTTCATATGCGTCGCCTTTTGTGGCTGAAAAACTGGTCAGCAGAGGCACCCTGCAAAAGGCTTTTAGCAGGATTTCCCTTTCATGGTGGGAGACTATTCGGTGAAGACCTAGATAAATATATCCAGACCATATCAAGTGGTAAAAGTTCTTTCTTGCCTGTCAAGAAAAGATCGCGTGGGCCTGCGTTTAAGCGACAGGCCTTCGCAGGCTCGGCCCCTTCAACTTCCCGTCAGTATCGACGGCCTCCCGGGCGTTAAGCATTTAATAGCCGCCCACAAGGACAAGCCACGGCAGGCAGGAGGCCATGGTCTCGCAAGCCGGTTAAACCAGTCATCAAGTCAGATTCATGAAGGGGCGCCCCCACTCTCTTGGGTGGGGGGAAGGCTTCGGTTTTTCTCCGAAGTGTGGAAGGCCAGAATTCCCGACTCTTGGGTACTGTCCGTGGTATCCACGGGCTACAAGCTAGAGTTTCGGGAAGTCCCCCCTCCTCATTTTCAGGGGTCAAGTCTTCCAAGCGACCCATTAAAGAGGGCCTCTCTTGTAAAAGCATTGGATCGTCTCTTGCTCCAAGGAGTAATTGTAGAAGTACCAACCCAGGAATGGGGTCTGGGATTCTACTCCAACCTTTTCATAATACCAAAGCCCAATGGCGACGTCAGGCCTATCTTAGACCTCAAACGCCTAAATCGATTTCTAAAGATTCAGACCTTTCGTATGGAGTCCATACGTTCGGTGGCAGCCAGCCTACATCAAGACGACTTTCTAGCATCTATAGACATAGAGGATGCGTATCTGCACGTGCCGATCTACCCGGCACATCACAAGTTTCTTCGTTTTATGATAGATCACCGTCATTACCAGTTCGTAGCCCTCCCTTTCGGGTTGGCAACAGCTCCGCGGGTATTCACAAAGGTGTTAGCCCCGGTGCTAGCCGTCCTAAGGACAGAAGGCATTTTAGTCCTGGCATACCTGGACGATCTTCTGGTTATCGACAGCTCAGCTTCCAGCCTCAATCAGGCAGTAGTTTGCACAGTTCAGCATCTAGAGGAATTCGGGTGGATTGTGAACCAAAAAAAATCGATATTGAAACCCACAAAGCAGTTGGAATATCTAGGCCTTCGGCTAGATACAGACTGCCAGAGGATATTTTTACCTCAAGCAAAGGTCAGATCAATAACTCAAGCAGTTCAAGTGATCTTAGGCAAGAAGAAGCCGACTATTCGCCTATGTATGCGACTGCTAGGGAAGATGGTGGCCGCCTTCGAGGCAGTACCCTACGCCCAGATCCATACCAGATATCTTCAGGCAGCCATTCTCTCTGCTTGGAAAAAGTCCATTCAGGCGTTAGATCGTCCGTTAGTGCTCTCCCCAGGAGTCCAGCGCAGCCTGTTTTGGTGGCTGGTCCCTCAAAATTTGTCAAAGGGGAAATCCTTTTGCCCCATCACGTGGAAGATAGTAACCACGGATGCCAGCCTGTCAGGTTGGGGGGCAGTTCTAGAAGGACAGACCCAGCAAGGGCAGTGGTCGGAGGCAGAAAAACTGCTTCCCATCAATATCCTAGAGATCAGAGCTGCTCGGCTGGCCCTGATCGCCTGGACTCTCCCCCTTCAGGGTCTGCCAGTAAGGATACAGTCTGACAATGCCACTGCAGTGGCATACATAAACCACCAGGGGGGCACGAGGAGCCTAGCAGCCCAAAGGGAAGTAAACCTGATTTTCTCATGGGCCGAAGCCCATGTACCCTGCATCTCGGCGGTGTTCATCCCAGGGATAGACAATTCTCAAGCAGATTTTTTGAGTCGTCAACAGTTGCTCCCGGGGGAGTGGTCTCTTCACCCCCAGGTATTCCAAGAGATTTGCCAAAGATTCGGAGTCCCAGATGTGGACATTATGGCAACGAGATCCAACAAAAAGTTGGACAAATTCATATCCCGAGCCAGGGATCCCTCGGCCTACGGGACCGATGCGTTGGTTTGCCCTTGGCACCAGTTTTCTCTCCTGTATGCGTTCCCTCCACTGCAGATGATTCCCCGCCTTCTACGGAGGATCAGGGTGGAGCGCAGGCCTGTGATCCTGGTGGCCCCAGCCTGGCCCAGGAGGGCTTGGTACGCACTCATCGTGAAGATGTCAGTTGGGGCGCCGTGGCCGCTCCCCCTGCGCCCAGATCTGCTGTCTCAGGGCCCAATCTGCCACCCTGCTTCACAGCAGCTAAATTTGACGGCTTGGCGGCTGAATCCCTAATTCTTAAGGGCAGAGGCCTCTCAGCTCAGGTCATATCTACGTTGATTCAGGCTAGGAAACCGGTCTCCAGAAATATTTATTACAGAGTCTGGAGAACCTATGTGGAGTGGTGCGAGTCTCAAAAATGGCATCCTCGAGTTTTTTATTGACAGGATCTTGCGATTCCTCCAGGTTGGCGTTGACAAAGGGGCAGGTGTCGGCTTTTGGTTTCAAAGACCCTTGGCCACCCATTCGCTTATGAAAACCTTCTTGCAGGGGGTCTTGCATGTGAATCCCCCTATTAGAGCTCCCCTCTGCCCCTGGAATTTAAATCTGGTCTTGTCAGCTTTACAAAGGCAGCCGTTTGAACCTCTGACAGAAATCCCTCTTGTGCTACTAACCCGAAAGTTGGTTTTCTTGGTGGCTATGGCTTCGGCCAGAAGGGTTTCCGAGCTGGCAGCCTTGTCATGCAGGGAGCCATACCTTATTTTGCATAAGGACAGAGTGGTTCTGCGGCCTCAACCTTCTTTCCTTCCTAAGGTCATATCCAGTTTTCACTTGAATCAGGACCTAGTCCTACCATCCTTCTTTCCTACTCCCCAGTCCAGAGAGGAAAGACTGCTTCATACTTTGGACGTGGTTCGAGCCATGAGGGTCTATCTCAAGGCTACAGAGAAGATTCGGAAAACAGATGTGCTTTTTGTTCTTCCGGATGGCCCCAAGAAGGGTCAGCCGGCTGCCAAGTCTTCCTTGGCTAGGTGGATTAAGCAGCTGATTTTTCAGGCCTGTGGTCTGAAGCGCGTTCCACCTCCCTTATCAGTTAAAGCCCATTCTACGAGGGCCATGAGTGCCTCCTGGGCGGCACACCATCAGATCTCTATGGTACAGGTTTGCAAGGCGGCAACCTGGTCTTCCGTACATACGTTTACTAAATTTTATAAGTTGGACGTTGCAAGGGGTACGGACGCAGCATTTGGGCAGGCGGTCCTACGGGCAGCAGTATAGAATCCTCTGGTCCGGGTCACGCCCCCTTTTTTCTGTTGGTGTAGTTACTTTACTTCCTGATAATTTTTTATTTGGCTATTCTTGGCCTTACGGTCTCCCTCCCTTCATAGAGCATTGCTTTAGGACATCCCAAGTGTAATGGCTATGTGCTCTGTGTCCCGTGATGTACGATAAAGAAAAAAGGATTTTTAATAAACAGCTTACCTGTAAAATCCTTTTCTTGAAGTACATCACGGGACACAGAGCTCCCACCCCTCTTTTGGGGAACATTGTGTAACCTCGGAGGAATTGCTTGCTACAAAACTGAAGCACTCCCAGTGGGAGGGGGTTATATAGGGAGGAAACTTCCTGTGAAATTGATTACACCAGTGTCCACACCTGAAGGTACCCATATAACCCAAGTGTAATGGCTATGCGCTCTGTGTCCCGTGATGTACTTCAAGAAAAGGATTTTACAGGTAAGCTGTTTATTAAAAATCCTTTTTTTTTGCTAGAAAATTATTTAAAACCCCCAAACATTATATATATTTTTTTCTAACACCCTAGAGCAGTGGTTCTCAACCTTTTAGTGCCGTGACCCCTTGATAAAATTTCCCAAGTTGTGGGGACCCCTAACAGTAAAATTATTTTCGTAGCGTGGGTTGTCAGCACCCAAGGCAAGAAAAGTAATTTGCGCCCCTAACCCAAGGACATTTAGCGCTCCCTGAGTCCTTTTAATGGCAACTATAATCGCAGGTAGTGTCACTCACTGTGTCTCCAGCTTCACTGTGCTTCCGACTTTGTGGTGTATCGTAGCAGTGACACCTATGCCGAAATCAGGAGATAGGGTCTCCTCCAGCCCCTCCCATTTCACATTCCTCACCAGTCAGCTGACCTCTAGTCTTTGCCCCCCAGCCATGCAGTGAACTGAATGGGCATCTGCGAAAAGGCTGAGTGGGTGGCTGCGGGCTCCAGGGTTAGCCCTGCTGGGGGGCTCCAAAAAGGCTGGGAGAGTGATGCGGGCTTCAGGAACAGCCCAAGATTTGGTGACCCCTGGCAAATCATCATTTGACCCCCGAGGGGGTCCCGACCCCCAGGTTGAGAACCACTGCCCTAGAGAATAAAATGGCGGTCATTGCAATACTTTTTCTCACACCGTATTTGCGCAGCGGTCTTACAAGCGCAATTTTTTAGGAAAAAAATCACTTTCTTGAATTAAAAAATAAGACAACAATAAATTTGGTCCAATTTTTTTATATATTGTGAAAGATAAAGTTACGCCGAGTAAAATGATACCCAACATGTCACGCTTAAAAATTGCGCCCGCTCGTGGCATGGCGTTAAACTTTTACCCTTAAAAATCTCGATAGGCGACGTTTAAAAAATTCTACAGGTTGCATTTTTTGAGATACAGAGGAGGTCTAGGGCTAGAATTATTGCTCTTGCTCTAACGATCGCGGCAATCCTCACTTGTGTGGTTTGAACACAGTTTTCATATGCAGGCGCTACTCGCGTATGCGTTTGCTTCTGGGCGCGAGCTCATCGGGACGGGGCACTTTAAAAAAAAAAATTTTTTGTTTTTATTTTTATTTATTTTAGAATTTTTAACACTGGAAAAAAAAAAAAATTATCACTTTTATTCCTATTACAAGGAATGTAAACATCCCTTGTAATAGAAAAAAGCATGACAGGTCCTCTTAAATATGAGATCTGGGGTCAGAAAGTCCTCAGATCTCATATTCAGGCTTAAATGCAAAAGAAAAAAAAAAAAAGAATAAATGTAAACAAAATAAATGTCTCTTTAAGACGCTGGGCGGAAATGACGTTTGGACGCCACTTCCGCCCAGCAGAGGTATGGGGACGGCTGAGGGACATTTTTTCCCTCAGTCGCATCCCCGGACAGCCAGCAAGAGGACCCGATCGCCTCCGACGGCTACGGTAAGCGGCGGAGGGCGCGGGAGGGGGGCACCCTCTCCCGCCGCCCATAACGGCAATCTCGTGGCGAATCCGCCGTGATGACCGCCGTTATCGTTAACAGGTCCGCCCCACGAAGAGATGGATATCTTGGTTGTGGCAGCAGCTGCTGCCATTACCGAGATATCCATCTTCAAAAAAATTACGTCTTTAGACGTGGGGCGGATCTCAAGTGGTTAATAGCCTTCCCCACTTAATTACTGCCTCACCCACAGTGCTCTGAATACCAAATGCGCTTACCACAATGTTGGGACCTCTATAGAAAAGTAGGTCATATGGGCTGGGCAGGATGAGTGCAAGCTCACTCTGCGGCAAGGACTGGAACCATAACTTCAATGTTGTACCAATAGAAACTCAAAGAAAGCAAAAGGGGGAATCCCATAGTGTATTACCGTTTATTAAAACTACAAATTCAAAAAATACAGCCGAGTGGCCTCTTAGAATGTGCTCGCCTGGCACTGGGACTGCTTGCGTATCACTCTCGTGTGGAGACCCACTCTGCTACACGATGGATGCGGTCAGTAATCTTGGCTGGATGGTACCAAGTCGGGCGCTGCATCACCCTATACATAGCTGAACGCAGTGCCCGACTTAGTACCATCCAGCCAAGATTACTGACCGCATCCATCGTATAGCAGAGCGGGTCTCCACACGAGAGTAATCTAAGTAAGAGGCCACTCGGCTGTATTTTTTAAATTTGTAGGCAGGCATGTCCAAAGTCCGGCCTGGGGGACAATTGCGGCCCCCTTGATGATTTAATATGGCTCCCTGGGGATTTGGATATATATATATATATATATATATATATATATATATATATATACACACACACACACACATACAGTGCCTTGCGAAAGTATTCGGCCCCCTTGAACTTTGCAACCTTTTGCCACATTTCAGGCTTCAAACATAAAGATATAAAACTGTAATTTTTTGTGAAGAATCAACAAGTGGGACACAATCATGAAGTGGAACAAAATTTATTGGATATTTCATACTTTTTTAACAAATAAACTGAAAAATTGGGCATGCAAAATTATTCAGCCCCTTTTACTTTCAGTGCAGCAAACTCTCTCCAGAAGTTCAGTGAGGATCTCTGAATGATCCAATGTTGACCCAAAGGACTAATGATGATAAATAGAATCCACCTGTGTGTAATCAAGTCTCTGTATAAATGCACCTGCACTGTGATAGTCTCAGAGGTCTGTTTAAAGTGCAGAGAGCATCATGAAGATCAAGGAACACACCAGGCAGGTCCGATATACTGTTGTGGAGAAGTTTAAAGCCAGATTTGGATACAAAAATATTTCCCAAGCTTTTAACATCCCAAGGAGCACTGTGCAAGTGATCATATTGAAATGGAAGGAGTATCAGACCACTGCAAATCTACGAAGACCTGGCTGTCCCTCTAAACTTTCAGCTCATACAAGGAGAAGACTGATCAGAGATGCAGCCAAGAGGCCCATGATCACTCTGGATGAACTGCAGAGATCTACAGCTGAGGTGGGAGACTCTGTCCATAGGACAACAATCAGTCGTATACTGCACAAATCTGGCCTTTATGGAAGAGTGGCAAGAAGAAAGCTATTTTTTAAAGATATCCATAAAAAGTGTCGTTTAAAGTTTGCCACAAGCCACCTGTGAGACACACTAAACATGCGGAAGAAGGTGCTCTGGTCAAACCAAAATCGAACTTTTTGGCAACAATGCAAATGGTTTGGGCCTGCTTTTCTTCAGCAGGGACAGGGAAGATAGTTAAAATTGATGGGAAGATGGATGGAGCCAAATACAGGACCATTCTGGAAGAAAAGCTGATGGAGTCTGCAAAAGACCTGAGACTGGGACGGAGATTTGTCTTCCAACAAGACAATGATCCAAAACATAAAGCAAAATCTACAATGGAATGGTTCACAAATAAACATATCCAGTGTGTTAAAATGGCCAAGTCAAAGTCCAGACCTGAATCCAATCGAGAATCTGTGGAAAGAACTAAAAACGGCTGTTCACAAACGCTCTTCCTCCAACCTCACTGAGCTCAAGCTGTTTTGCAAGGAGGAATGGGCAAAAATTTCAGTCTCTCGATGTGCAAAACTGATAGAGACATACCCCAAGCAATATACAGCTGTAATCGCAGCAAAAGGTGGCGCTACAAATTATTAACTTATAGGGGCTGAATAATTTTGCATGCCTAATTTTTCAGTTTTTTATTTGTTAAAGTTTGAAATATCCAATACATTTCGTTTCACTTCATGATTGTGTCCCATTTGTTGCTGATTCTTCGCAAAAAATTACAGTTTTATATCTTTGTTTGAAGCCTGAAATGTGGCAAAAGATCACAAAGTTCAAGGGGGCTGAATACACTCGCAAGGCACTGTGTATATATATATAATATAGCCATTGCAGCCTCACATGTGCCCTGGGGGCCACAAAAGATATATACCGTTTTTATTGGAGCTGCCTCGGAGGGGACAGGATGTGCGCCGTCTGATTACATGAGGAGAATCTCCCGTTTCCTCGGCGGCGTCTGTAATAGGAAGTCCCGTTTCCTGGGATGCCATTGGATGACTGTTCTATTTATCATAGGAGACGGGACTTTGTATTAAAGAGGCCACCGAGTAAACAAGAAATTCTCCTGTTTGTAATCTGATGGCACTTGTCCCTCCCCCTTCCTGTCCCCTCCGAGGCTGCAGATGGGCATCAATCAGGCTGCACTGATGGCAATGGTGAGGCTGCATTGATGGCAATGGTAAGCCTGTGCGTGTTATACACTGATAAATACGGTATATCGGTATATCCAAATAACACGCCCAATCTCATCCTTAGTCCTGAGCAGCGCTCGGGATTCGTTGGGGCCACAAAAGAAATATATACAGTATATCCAAATAAAACACTCAACCTCATCTCTTCATCACACACAGCCACAAAGGCAAGAGAATTCTTGTTGGACACTTGGATCAAATTTTATTGGTTCAAAGAATGTCGGGCAAAATAGTCGGCCCTCGAGCATGTTCACTTCATCAAATGTGGCCCTCTTTGAAAAAAGTTTAAACACCCCTGGCTTAGGGTCATTGTCTTGTTGGAAGGTAAACCTTCGGCCCAGTCTGAGGTCCTGAGCACTCTGGAGAAGGTTTTCGTCCAGGATATCCCTGTACTTGGCTGCATTCATCATTCCCTTGATTGCAACCAGTCGTCCTGTCCCGGCAGCTGAAAAACACCCTGCTGCCATCACCATGCTTTACTGTTGGGACTGTATTGGATATGTGATGAGCAGTGCCTGGTTTGCTCCACACATACCGTTCAGAATTAAGACCAAAAAGTTCTTTCTTGGTCTCATCAGACCAGAGAATCTTATTTCTCACCATCTTGAAGTTTTTTGTTTTTTTTTGTTTTTTTTTTAGCAAACTCCATGCAGGCTTTCGTGTGTCTTGCACGGAGGAGAGGCTTCCGTCAGGCCACTCTGCCATAAAGCCCCGACTAGTGAAGGGCTACAGTGATGGTTGACTTTCTACAACTTTCTCCCTACTTCATCTCTGGAGCTTTGGGTTCTTCTTTACCTCTCTCACCAAGGCTTTTCTCCCCCGATAGCTCAGTTTGGCCGGACAGCCAGCTCTAGGCAGGGTTCTGGTTGTCCCAAATGTCTTCAATTTAAGGATTATGGAGGCCACTGTGCTCTTAGGAACCTTAAGTGCAGCAGACATTTTTTTGTAACCTTGGCCAGATCTGTTCCTTGCCACAATTCTGTCTCTGAGCTCTTCAGACAGTTTCTTTTTGACCTCATTTGCTCTGACATGCACTGTGAGCTGTAAGGGCTTAGGGTCCTTTCACACGTGTGGACCATTTTTTAGATCAGTTTTTTTATCATCGGTTGATCCGTTGTCATCCGTTTTTGCATTCGTTTTTTTTTTTTTTTGGTTAGAACTTTATTTAATCAGCTTTTTGATGAAAAACCTATGTTAGCGGATCGGATATTAACAGATCGTCCGCTGACCTCAGTTTTTCATCCGTTCCCGTTTTTTTGACGGAAGAAAAAAACGGAGCAAAAAAACGGAGCTTAACAGAGACGGATGTTAACGGAAGTTAGCGGATGCTCATCCGCTAACGTACGATATCCCATAGGGAAGCATTGCGGTCTGTAAACGGACGTCTAAAAAACGGACGAATGGTCCGCACGTGTTAAAGGACCCTTATATAGACGGCTCAGTGGCTTTCCTAATCAAGTCCAATCAGTATAATCAAACACAGCTGGACTCAAATGAAGGTGTAGAACCATCTAAGGCTGGGTTCACACTACGATTTTCCCATCCGTCAGCCGCATACGATTTATATGAAAAAACGTATGCGGCTGAAACTGATTGAACCGTACGTAAACGTATGCGTTTATAAAACGTATACGGTTTCAAAAAGTGCGTACGGTTCCATCAGGTTTTGATTAAAAAAACGCATACGTTTTTGGAATTAGTGTCATTTAATAAAAAAAGATTTTCTTGTTTTGAAAATGCGCATGCGCAGACGAAAAACGCATACGGTTTATACGTATGGAACCGCACATATGTGCGTTTTCCATTGACTTTAATGTTAAAAAAAACGTATGCGTTTGCCATACGGTTTCAAAAACGGACTCAAAACCGTGGTCGAACACGGTTTTGTGTACTGTTAAAAAACGTTTTGCCAGCAAATCGTACACACCCGGATGCATCTGAGTGCATACGATTTGCAATGCATTGTCTATGTATGAGTTTTCCCGTACGGGCCCGTACGTTTTCAAAACTGAAATCGTATGCGGCTGACGGACGGGAAAATCGTAGTGTGAACCCAGCCTTAAGGATGATCAGAAGAAATGGACGGCACCTGAGATAAATATGTGAGTGTCACAACAAAGGGTCTGAATACTTGGGCCCCTTTCACGCTGGGGCGGGAGCCGCGGTGGCGGTATAGCGGCACTAAAAATAGCTATACCGTCGGATTTTCCGCGGCATTCGGTAGCTAGTGGCGCGGTATTACCGCGGTTTCCCATTGTTTTAAATGGGAAGGAGCGGTATACATACTGCTCCTCTCACCGCTCCAAAGATGCTGCTGACTGGAGATTTTTTTCTCCTTTTTCAGGCGGTATAGCAGCGCTATTTTTAGCGCTGTACCGCCTGAAAAACTCAGTGTGAAAGGGGTCTTAGGATCAGTTATTTCAGTTTATTTTTTAATAAATCTGCAAAAATGTTAACAATTCTGTGTTTTTTCTGTCAATATGGGGCGCTGTGTGTACATTTAATGAGGAAAAAATTGACTTAAATGATTTTAGCAAATGGCTGCAATATAACAGAGTGAAAAATTTAAGGGAGTCTGAATACTTTCCGTACCCAGATTATATAGCCCGGAAGAACTTAAATTTCCCTGAGCCTGAAACACTTACTATAAGATGAGCGGTTTCTTGTTTTATTTTTTGTAAGTGCATTACCTAATACATTTTTAATATATAAATGTATTACTATTGGAGTGCGTTCCTTATCCTAATTTGAGGTATTGAGTGCACATACCCTGACCCCTTATGTGGCAGAAAACCAATAGGGGAAGAGAGAACGAGACCTGGATAATTTAAGACCACTGGAAGTGTCCTTGAGCGTAAGACCTATGGTTTGTGGGTTACAGTTCTAAGATGAGGACACTGTTTGCAGTGTTTGGCACATGTGGGGATTGGTGGTCATTGGAAGTTGATCACTAAGAAGAATTGAATATTTATAAGTATTGTATTTAATATTCTATTCACAACTAATTTAAATATTGCTTGGTTAGTTATATTTGAACTTTGTGGTAGATTCATCGTTTTTGGCTTTTATTAGTGTGACACTATTCTTTATTTTATTGATTTATTGTGCAGAGAATCATCTATATAAATTAGCATACAGTAGTTTTTCAGGACAAGATGTCATGCCTTACTGCAAGATTTTCTGAACAAAGTTTATGTGAATCTGTCTCATGCCAGTCCTCTTTGGCATTGAATGCAAAAAGTCCAGCTTCCAAACATTTGAGGTTTGTTGCACTACTTTTTTTTTTTAAGTGTATTTTTGTCCGTGAACTCGAGAGAGGAGCGGGACTGCAGGAGCTGGGAGTAGGCAGACCCTCCCCCCGGAGGCCATCCTTCTCCATGCCCCCGGTGGCAATGTCGGATGTGAGGGAGGGCCTCTCCCTCACCCCGCCCTACCTGCTCCACTTGGGAGCCCAACGGGGCAGAGGGACTCCCCCTATGAGGAAGTGAGGGGGCCTAGCCCGCTCAGCCAGCCCTGTAGGTCCTTCGGCTCTCTTTTTTAGGAGACCGCATGGCCAAAGTGCGTGCGTGTTAAACCAATTTCTTGTGCGTGCAAGTGTAGTGCTTTTTGTGGGGTGGGCGTACTAAGCACAGGCTTACCTTGCATCTCAATTCACGCTGCAGAGGTGAACGGCCTATCAGCGCAGTGCCAATCACGTTGAGCCACCACAGCTCCGTTTGTTGCACTACTATGTATAAATTTACTTTATTTTTTAGAAGGTATTTAAAACCCCCCAAACCTAATAATAATAAAAAAAAAAATTGTATGTCATTTTTATCAGAAGCCGTATAGAATAACATGATTGGTGTTTCAGTTATTTTGGGTCACAGTATTTGTGCAGCCGTTTTTTAAATGCAATTTTTTTGGGGGGGGGGAAATACACTTTAACCACTTCCCGCCCAATGACGTTGTGGACTTTTAGTGGGGATATCTGAATGATGCTTGCAGGCATAATTCAGATATCTTTTTTTGCAGACAAATCCTTGCACTGCAACAGCCACTTGATTGAAAATCCCAGAGAGCTGACCGAGAACCAGAATTGAGGCTGGGCGTGACATTATTACATCATGTCTGGCCCCTGCAGATGTAAACACTACTTTTTTTTCTTTTTTTTTTTTTTTTCTTTTCAGGCTTTCCAGTCTAGAAGTGAGATCTAGGGACTTAAAAACCCCAGATATCGCTGTAAAAAGGACCTGTCATGCTCTTTTCCTATTACAAGGAATAGTTAAATTTTTACAATACAATTTTATTTTTGGCACAGCTTTTTTTTATTTTCTTTTTGTTCACATTGTTTATCACACGCTTGCTGCAGCCTGTAATTTAGGGGGAGGGGTGCTATAGCGCGTTTTTTTTATTTTTATTGTAGTTACATTCTTTGTAATAGTTATACAAGTGAGGCTGGGTTCACACTACGATTTTCCCGTCCGTCAGCCGCATACGATTTATATGAAAAAACGTATGCGGCTGAAACGGATTTATACGTATGGAACCGCACATATGTGCGTTTTCCATTGACTTTAATGTTAAAAAAAAACGTATGCGTTTGCCATACGGTTTAAAAAACAGCCTCAAAACCGTGGTTGAACACGGTTTTGCATACTGTTAAAAAATGTTTTGCCAGCAAATCCTACGCACCCGGATGCATCTGAGTGCATACGATATGCAATGCATTGTCCATGTATGCGCTTTCCCGTACGGGCCCGTACGTTTTCAAAACTGAAATCGTATGCTGCTGACGGACGGGAAAATCGTAGTGTGAACCCAGCCTGATCAAAAAAAAAAACTGTAAAGGGAAAGTGTCAAAATATAAAAGTAAAATAAACAATAATAAAAAAGAACATTTTAAGTGCCCGAGTCCCCACGTGCTCGAACGCTTACATACATTGCACCCGCATATATAAACGGCATTCAAACCACACGTGAGGTATCGCTGCAAATAATTTTAGCCCAAGACCGCTGTAACTCTAAACTGGTAACCAGTAAAAAAAATGTAAGCGTAGCCTGTGGAGATTTCTAAGTACTGAAGTTTGGTGCCATTCAATGATTTTTTTTTTTAAGCGTGACATGTTGGATATCTACGCAGAAACCCACTCTCGACCCCAAAGACCCAAAACACCGTCGCCCTATAACAGGCCTAAATGTCCTCTCTAAGGTGATGGAGAAAGTAGTGGTACAACATCACTTAGACACCCACAATTTGTTAGATCCTCTTCAATCGGGTTTTCGTCCCGGACACAGGACAGAAACAACATTACTCAAAATATGGGATGACGCTCTCGAGGCCACAGATGAAGAAGAATCTTGTCTTCTAGTACTGTTGGACCTAAGTGCAGCTTTCGACATGGTGGACCACAAACTATTACCGACTCGGCTAGCGGAAGTAGCCAGTGTCGCGGAAGGTGATCTATCGTGGTTCTCGTCTTTTCTGGAAAATCGATCACAAATAGTGAAATTAGGACGTTTCACTTCTGAAAAACACACGGTGTCATGCGGAGTGCCTCAAGGATCCCCCCCTGTCGCCGGAGCTGTTCAACATCTACCTCCGCCCTCTTTGAAATTATCAGTAGCCAAAAACTACTTTACCACTCATATGCAGATGACACGCAACTGTATTTTCGCATCTGCAACAAAAAGGATCATCATCTCTGTCTAGAGAAATGCCTCTCTTTGATAGAAAACTGGATGACCAAGAGTTATCTTAAACTCAACAGTTCAAAAACAGAACTTCTCCTGTTTCACGCCAGTCGAAAGAATCCACTGGCAACAACTTGGACACATGCGCCCATTATGGGCCAAATTATCACCCCTAGTGCCAAAGTCAAAAGTCTTGGGTCATCTTTGACACCTACATGACAATGGATGCACAAATAGGGTCAGTAGTCAGCGGATCGCACCATCTGCTCCGCCTACTACGCAGACTTACTCCTTTCATTCCTAAAGACGACATAAAAGTTGTGGTGGGAACAATTGTGAACTCCAGACTTGACTATGCCAATGCTCTCTATCTTGGACTCCCAAAGTACCAAATCGCTCGTCTGCAAGTTGTACAAAATACGGCCACCAGACTGGTGATCGGGATAAAACCCTGGGATATATCTCAGCTTCGCTGAGAACCCTTCATTGGTTGCCAGTAAAAGACTGAATCGCTCTTAAAGCACTCTGTCTGACGCATAAGGGCATCCATGGGAAGGCCCCCCAATATCTATGCGAAAAATTAAAAGCTCAACCACAATCGCGTTCTGCGATTTACTAACCAAAATCTGCTCCAGATACAAATCCAAAGGAGAACGAAGATTTGCTGTCCAGAGCCCCAGACTATGGAATGCTCTACCAACCAAAAAAAGGGGGTTATATCCTGCGCTAGTCTACAAACAATTGATGAAGGAAATTTAACGTGAGAAACAAAGCTGCAACATAATCATGTGATAAACAATGGAAAGGCAAATAGTTGCGCTAAGTGGTACCAAATATAATAGAATATTTGAACTGCATAAATATAAACAGTGAAAATATACAATAACTACATTCAAAATGTCAAATGCCTCTAAATGAACACGTGGATCAAAAAATATCAAAATTAAAGTGATCAAAGTGTATAAGGATTGTATAATGAATATCCAAATAGGGACAAATGAATATGTCCAACAATCAATATAAACAATATGTAGTTGTCTTCCATCAAAAACAAGCCTTTCCAGATAGTTGAAAAAAGGAAACTAGTTTAATATGAGGAAGAAGACGTCAGTAAACTTCTGATGGAAAGAGTGATAGATGTGTTAGGATAGGGGATACAGCTGTCATCCAGCACCACAGCATTGCAAAACAACCTCCAGTGCCACACAGAGTAGTGAAGGGGGACCCCTACCAGAACCGTAGGACCTCAGGGGATAAGGTCTGAAGCGCTTATGCAGATATACACCTCTGCAGGGGTATACTGGACCATGCAACCTCCAAGCTCCTCCAGATCTCCTCGAGAACTCCTCCTCTGAGACAGGTAGTGGGGGCAAAAAGCTCAGCTACACCAGGTCCCGATCTGTGGGTCATAAAAAATGTCAAGAAATAAGCAACATGTGCATTATCTCCTTAAAAATTAATACTTTATTCAAAATCCAAAGTATTACAGCAAGTAAAACGAAAAAAGTTAAAAGTAATAAAATAAAGTTGTTTGGAAAAAGCCGGCATACAAACAAAATCTGCAAACACCCGTGCTTCCGGGGTCACGTTGGAGCGTGGTGACGTCACTATGTAGCTCCGCCCTGACCAGTTTAGACAAAGCTGTCGTTCTTAAAAGGCACGGTTGGAGGCGAACCACTTGGCCTTTAGAAGAAAGATCAAAACTCATCTCTTTTGATGACAAAGAAGAAAGGAACAACCAGCACCCAGAGGCGATTTAGTTTGCATGTGCTATATAAGTTCTTCACTCACTCACTTACGCAGTGTAACATCTTTAATATTATGCATAAAAATCGGGCTAATGTTTAGCCTTTGGTTTTGTTAAGCCCCCTTTCACACTTGTACGACATTAAAGTCACGCGATTTTACCGCGATTTTGCGGCCGCGATTTCAATGAATGCCTGTGTAAGTGGCATCAAAATCGGACCAAAGTAGTGCAAGGACTACTTTGAAGTCGGCACTACTTAAAATCGTGCCAGTATGAATGGTAGTCATTGAAAATAATAGAGAATGACTTGTCATACGATTTTGCAGTCCAAAATCGTAGGACAAGTCGTATTAGTGTGAAAGGGGACTTAATTCATTTTTTTCCCCCCAAAAAAAGCATTCGGTTTTACAGATAGCTCACATAAAAATGTGCTGGCTTCTCATTCCACAATCTCTAGGTGATTCAGACAGACTGCCATCCAAGCTTATGGTCTCAAGGACCAGGGACCACTCTTTACTGTTATGGCGCATTCTACTAGATCCACAAACTTTTGTATTTAGGGCCTCAAGCAACTATTTCCCAGATTTTGCAAGACTGCCACTTGGCTTTTGTCCACGCCTCCTTTAAAGTCTCATTCACACTTGCAAATGGGGTCATTTCATATTACATGCGTAATACCCAGCAGGGGTTCCTGGCGATTAGCTGCATGCATCACTTCTAAAAAAAAAAGACTCCTTTCATGCTCAATCTCTACCAGATTGACATTTTGGCCTTATCTGATTGGGTGTTTGGATATGGAGTCCTTCAGTCAGTTTTGTCCCCACCCAGACCTACTTATTTGTGTTGGCTGTGTTGCCCATGCCTAATGGCAGTACACTTTATGGATAATCGTCCGATTTTTTTTATTTTTTGCATGCTAATCTCCGATTGAATCTGAGGTTACTAAAGTCACAAATTCACGTATGACAGAATAAATTTTTTGAAATCCATGTCATGTGTTGTAATGCATTTTTGAATGACAGCTGTAGTGAATAAGCGAAAATCGTACGAAAAAACGTTTTCTTGCATGTCCAATCAAACAATATCAGTTGAACTGTCCTGATCGGCTCTCGAAAGCTCTATACTAACTATCAGATTATCGTATGAGCGCTCTAAAATCTGTATTTTTTTTGTACGATTTTCTGATCGTGTGTACCAGGCATTGGACTGCTTTCTTTTTAAATTCTGGGGGTTATATTCATGTACCCATGCATGATAAAGTGGATACAATTTGTATTCCCCATAAAATCCTTTTGCTGGGGTCTATTAACATACGCAAGTCCCACCATCTTTGTTTATAATCTTGTTCTTGGTACTGCTTTGCTGCAAAACTGAGGTGTTCTGGTATTAGGAGGGGTAATTCTGAAAGGCCAACAGTTTTTTTTTTCTTAGTTTACCAGCAGCCAATCCTTTTGTAGGTGGGGGAAGAATAAGCCTGAAGACTGTCCCCCCAAAGCATTCATAGAAAAGGATTTAACAAGGAGTTCAAAATCCTATTTTATGTACATAACATTTCACATATCTCTGAACCCAACATCATCAAGGCTAATGTGATGTCTGCATCATACAGGAGATGAGACTGGTTCCTCCATGACAATGTAAAAGCATAGCTAGATTTTTAATGCTGCTTGATATCTGAGCATTCTGCACACACGGGCAGAATGTCAGGAGACATTTAGAGGGGCAAAAAAGGCTTAAGCTGAATGCTGAATTAAGGCTGGCCATACATTTTCAATTATCTTGTACAATTTTCCTTTAGTTTTGACCTCATATTATATGGTTTTGGGTAAATCTAAACAACTTTCAATTGTATCAAATTAGGCAGGCCCTTGCACTACATAGTTTAATGATAATTGTACAAGAAACTTGAACATGTATGGCCAGCCTAACCAATATATTTTCATTATATGGCTTTTCATAGTAATCTACTGCAATGCCTATTTTTGCCCATAAAAAAATTTGCACTCTGGAAAAAAAGGAGGTCCAAAAGGACTAGACACCCGTATTGCCTTTTAGGCTCCTTATAGCTAATCTTTTGCCCACTGGGGACCTATTACGCTTTGTTTTGCAGTCGGGGGGGGGGGGGGGCAGCCACATTGGGACATCCAGATTTGGTGTGGGGGAAATCCGCATTCCAATTAGCATAGCAGTAGAATGTGACCGGATCTCTATGTAGCCGATTCACATATCTCTGGGGCGGCTGCAGAGCGTACTGCACAGAAATGCTGTGTGCCTTGCTTAGTTTCAGGGCTGAATTCAGGCAAAGATTTGTCCCTGAACCAGAGAATAGGGAAGCATAGCCTAAAGCATGCAATGCAGGGTCTTTTTTTTTCCGTAGACAACTCAGCAGTAACCTCTCCAAATCTCAGGAGATTTGCAGCAACAGGCAGCAGTGCTTTAACTGAAGATATACAGCTATGACGCTGTAGGCACTCTCCCATACTTTGATGTGCAGTGCTAGTTTTCAGGTGCAACTAAAGCCCAAAGGTAGTTTTCTCCAATCTTCTTCCAGGGTAGCATCAGAGAGATGGGCTCCTCCTTCCTGCAGCAGGAAACACATTAGTCCACCATTATAAATGTGTAAGTCTCACCTGTGTGCCTCACTTGTTTTGTGTTTACTCCGGACCTACAGGAGCTGCAAACATTTGTTATTTTATCCAGTCTCTGTGCTTTCTGCAGGGGACTCCCTAACCAGCATCCCATTCAGCCCAGGGGGCCTTGGGAAGGCGGGCAGGGGCAGCAACCTGAGCCTTTTGGGTCTGCCAAAAGTTGTGCCCCTACAGAGGGGTATGCAACTCTCCACCCAGCTGCATTACATGCTGCCAGCATTTTTTCTTACAGCTACTGCTCCTCGATGGTGGAGAGCCATCCATCCATCCATCTGGCCGAGCCCTGCAGTCCAGGTGGTTTAGAGGTTCCCTTACTGTGCAGATGACCGGGCCGCCGATTGTATTCCACTCGCATCCCACAGACATCTCTTGGTGGGGGCTGGAGTACTAAAGGGAGTCGCTTCCGGTAATTGAATTTTTTTTTTACAAAAGGCCTTTAATGCCCTCTTCCCTAATGGAAACCCAGGAAGGAGGATGTGGCAGGTGCAGGCGTGTCCACCAACCTACACAGGGTCGGCTATGGATGGAGCAGGAAGCAGAAAGGGCTCTCTAAGCAGAGGATCCCAGTGGCTGGTCGGGTCAGACGCTTCTCCACCCTGCCCTGCAGATCCTGTATGTCAGGACAGCTCCAAGGTAAGCCAGAGCACTCTAGATTCACCTCTGTCTTTACCTCACTACAAACCATACAATTGCATTATATACCGCTAACCTCATTAATGCCCTTTGTGCTTACTTGCAGGCAAAGGCCCCATAGGAAAAAAGGGCGCAGACCAAAGCAAGGCATGCGCCTCTTGCGGTCACTGGTCTTTCCCTAAGTGGAAAAAGCCACGCTGCTAAAAATGCATAAACAAAATGGTGGCTAAGGAGTTGCAAGGCTTCCGGAGGGACATATTTTATTCCTTCAAAAAGGAAATAAAGAGCACTATTGGGCCGATACGCTCAGCAGTAGAGAAGCTAGAGGTGCCAGCGAATTTTAGCCCAACCAGTACCCCATCTACCAGCAACATATCCCCTCGGGTAGCAGGGACGAGTCGGATCAGCCAGAACATGAGGTTGATTTGGATCACTCCAAACAAGACTCAGAGGGCGGCTTATGCTTGGATTTAGAGGGGAATGGCCCAGCATTAGAGGGCACCCTATTTCCCCACAGAAGACATGGATAATCTTCTAAGGCTCGGTCTCCTCTAGTTTGGCTTGTCATGTGACTTGGGACTGCAAAGTCGCATGACAAGTCATACCCAATGATTTCCAATGAGTACCGTTCATATCTGTGCGACTTCAAGTCGCAGTGACTTAAAAGTAGTCCCTGCACTACTTTGGTCCCACTTTGATGCGACCTGAGGTCCATAGACCTCAAAAATACACAGGCATGGTTTGAAGTTGCATCAAAATCGCATAAAAAAATTGCTGAAAAATCGTGCGGCTTTCAGGTCGCAATAGTAATAGACTGTCAGAGTCTTGCTATGCCTCATGGGACTTGTAGTTCTGCAACAGCTGGAGGTCCGCTAATTGCATATCCCTGATCTAGGGCCACGGCCTTCATAAAGAGAGCCCTGTGGCTTAAAGTCATGGAAGGGGACATCGCCTCCGAGAATAGGGTGTGCAAGATCCCATTCACAGGAAATTTGCTGTTCATTAATATGTAAACCGCTGGCAACAAAAGTGAGTACACCCTTAAGTGAAAATGTCCAAATTGGGGCCAAAGTGTCAATGTTTTCTGTGGCCACCATTATTTTCCCACACTGCCTTACCCTCTTAGGCATGGAGTTCACCAGAGCTTTGCAGGTTGCACTGGAGTCCTCTTCCACTCCTCCATGACGACATCACGTTGCTGGTGGATGTTAGACCTTGCGCTCCTCCACCTGCCATTTTGGGTAGGCCACACAGATGCTCAATTAGGTTTGGAAACATGCTTGGCCAGTCCATCCCCTATACCCTCATCTTCTGGGGGAGCTAAAAGCCAGATTTGTAGAGTGCACGACCAATGGTTCCCACCTGAGCTGTGGATCTCTGCAGCTCATTCAAGAGTTACCATGGGCCTCTTAACTGCTTCACTGATTAATGCTGGGCTTGGTGGAGGAGGTGGCGCCACGTAGGGCTCAAAGGACCCTTATTTCTCTTTTCCCTGTTTTATGCACGTAAAGCTATGCTGTTATGCTGGGAAAAGCCTGAAGCCCCTTCCTTGTCCTACTGGAAGGGTATAGTTAATAAGGTATTATATATAAGCCACATACTTGAGTAGGGGTTGTCCCAAAAAGTTTGACAAAGTATGGCAGTGCTGGCTTTCAGCTGATTATACTCTTAATTGAATATCTAGAGCAGGGATCCTCAAACTATGGCCCTCCAGCTGTTGCGGAACTACAAGTCCCATGAGGCATTGTAATACTCTGACATTCACAGACATGACTAGGGCATGATGGGAATTGTAGTTCCTGAACAGCTGGAGGGCCGTAGTTTGAGGACCCATGATCTAGAGAATAGATGGCTAAAAACTCTTGCGCTACTGTGAGTAAAGCAGTGTTAAAATGTAATATGTAAAATGAATATATTAATTGAATATGTTAGGGGTATAGTTTCCTTGGTTTGACATTCCGTCAACTGTGTAGCTTGAAATGCCCACAAAATGACCCCATTTTGGAAAGCTAACACCCCAAAGTATAATCTGAGGCATAATGAGTTTTTTTAAAGTACATTTTTTGCTAATGTTTTTGGAAAATTATTTTAATTTTATTTTTTTTACACAAAGTTGTCCGTTTATAAGATATTTCCAACATATAGCATTTACATAGCAAAAATGACACCCCAAAATACATTCTGCCACTTCTGAGTATGGTGATACCAAATATGTGAGACTTTTACACAGCCTGGCCACATACAGTGATTCAACATGCAAGGAACATCGTCAGGTGTTCCAAGGACACATAGCATGCACATGCCAAGAATTACACCCCAAAATAAAATGTTCTGAGCAAAGGGTAAACAAAAGATTACCTGTGGTTTATTAGCACAGTTGTCCACAGGAGGATAGCACTGGTCCAGGCAGCAGGCAGGGATAATGTCCATATACAGTCCAGGGTCAGTGTAGGCAGAAATGTTGTCAGCAGTGCCAGAAATATTGGTCCTGGTAGTAGGTAGGAACGTGGTCCATGTGGTGTGGTCAGTGCGACAGGCAGAGGCATGATGGCAGGAAATCCTACAGGCAGCAGGCCGAAGTAGGGCCTCGTTCAGGACACCCAAATCTCGTTGAAGCCTCCAAGTCTCCGGAGCCTAATCTAGTAATGAGAAAACAAAAAAATAGTTTTCATCCAAAAAAACTTTTCTGGAGCCCCTCACATATGTGAGACTACTGTGTTGAATCACAAAGAACAAACAGATAAATCAAGCGCTCTCCAAAACAGGGGCAGCACAGTTCCTTTCCACTGAAGGACAACAGTTTATGAAGTTATTCAGTCCATTGGATCAAGTTCATATATGACTAATGTAGTAGTAGTAGTACTCTGTGCTGTGAGGGCTGCCAGCTGCCAAGAAGAAGCAATTCTGAAACAATACAAGATAAACAAAAAGCGGCGCCCTCTAAGCGTAGTAACTTTTTATTATTACTGTGACAAAACAAAACAATTCTTATGAGGATGCTACTCACAAGACTGCAGGGTTCATGGGCATAAAAGGTGTCATCTGTGCCTGACTTCCGGAGTGGGTGTGCTCAGCTGATGTTGGTAATCCTGTGATGGCTGAGTGCTCTGGATTCTCACTATAAAGGAGAATGCTGTACAGTTCGTCAGCTGATTCAAAGGTCCATAGGTGTCCCTGAGTGTATTCCAGCGCTGGTCTGACAGGGAGCTGTATGGACGCGATGGAACGCGGCCGTGGAGCGCAGGCAGCGGAGCATCACTTCCGGGTTAGGTCACAGGGCGGTGCGCGCGTTCGAGGCATGCGTGCCTCTTCCTCAGGCTCTATGAGCCGGAAGTGACGCTCCGCTGCCTGCGCTCCATGGCCGCGTTCCATCACGCTGTCCCATCACAGGATTACCAACATCAGCTGAGCACACCCACTCCGGAAGTCAGGCACAGATGACACCTTTTATGCCCATGAACCCTGCAGTCTTGTGAGTAGCATCCTCATAAGAATTGTTTTGTTTTGTCACAGTAATAATAAAAAGTTACTACGCTTAGAGGGCGCCGCTTTTTGTTTATCTTGTACTGTGTTGAATCACACTAGTCCAAAAGCAGGGTACAAGATGAATCCAAGAGGCAGGCAAAAAACATGGTCAAACAGTCCAGGGTCAGTTCCAGATCAGGCAGAGGTATGTACAGAATCGGTAGACAGAAGCATGGTCGTATAACAGTCGAAAGTTAGTTCCAGATCAGGCAGAGGTGTGTACAAAATCGGCAGGCAGAAGTGTGGTTGAATAACAAGCCAGGGTCAGTTGCAGAGCAGGCAGTGGCATAAGGGGTGTGAAGGCAGGAACTGAGGA
Organism: Rana kukunoris; assembly: GCA_029574335.1. Classification (NCBI taxonomy): domain Eukaryota; kingdom Metazoa; phylum Chordata; class Amphibia; order Anura; family Ranidae; genus Rana; species Rana kukunoris. The sequence goes on along the minus strand of CM056059.1, from coordinate 69,588,467 downwards.
TTACATTTACCAAACTTCACTAATAATTTACTGAAGTATGGTAATGGCGAAAAACAGTCACCTATGCAGAGACCTGGTTGGGAAGAACACTGGGCACAATAATAAGATGTGTATTTTCTGACTCCTCCACTGGTACACACCTTACATCTTTTTTGACGTTGTTGGTCTGGAAGGGATTTTATCAGGAAAGTGGTGTTTAGAGAGTGGACTAAGAACATATAATAGGATGTTTTCTGGTGGGCTGTTCTGTAATATAAGGGCAGTAAAAACGTTGTCCTGGTAGCCAAGGAAGGGTTTTGGGTGGAGTTGCTACTTTTTTATACCAATGGTATGTTCGTCTTGTGGCAAGGTAGAGTTTGAGCATTTGGTCATTGAAGTAGACTCCCCCCCCCCCCCCCCCCATGAGTAAATTTTATTCTTGGGTGCATGTGGGCTTTTGGATGGGGCCATTCCTTCTGGGGATTTCCACAAAGGTATTATTGTGGATGGAAGACAACATGTAGACATTCCTTCTGTCCCTCCACTTCACTGCCAGAATCTCCTTGTTTCGCAGACTTGCCAATTCTCCTCTTCTCAACTTCGTATTGACAAGACTTTGAGCAAGGCCTTTCCGGTTCTTTCTTATGGTGCCACATGCTGGCGTCTTCTTCCGGTGAAGGTTGTGGAACAGGGGCAGAGATGTGAAGACGTTGTCTATGTACAAGTGGTAGCCTTTCTCCAGTAGGGGATATATGAGGTCCCAAACAACTTTCCCGCTTGATCCCAAGTGGTCTGGGCAATTGGGGGGATGCAGCTGGGTGTCCTTACTTTCGTACACTTTGAAGGCATACATGTACGTTGTGGCTCATTCACATAATTTGTACACCTTCACCCCATAGTGGGCCCTTTTGCTGGGGATACATTTCTTTATTTTAAGCCTGCCACTAAATTTAATAAGGGACTCATCCACACATACGTGTTGGTCCGGGGTATACAACTGGGGGAATATTTCTGAAAAATTATTTAGTAATGGCCGAATTTCGAAAAGCCTGTCATAGTTTGGGTAATTTTGGGGAGGGCACTGGGGGTATTATCATTTAAAATGTAGGAACCTTATGATCATGAGGTATCTGGTTCTGGGCATTACCTTGGAGAAAATTGGCATGTGGTAGATGGGGCGGGTTGACCAATAGATCGCAATACGTTTTTTTTTTGGTAAATCCCATACAAAATATGAGGCCCAAAAAAAATGTTGAATTATTTGAAATAAATTGATGTGCATACAGGTTGCATTGGGCCACATTGTAGATGGCATGTCCTTAGTAAAAAAAATTGGGGAAAAATTCTCCGTGTCCACCTGGACTCCTGGCTGGGCAGTAAAAGGGGGAATGTTGGCTTCTCCTGAATTAGGAGGAAGCCACAAGGGGTTCTAAAGAGCATAGGGAAGGCTGGCATGGGTCCTTGGCCTTTCTTACCAAGGTACTGCGGTGCTGGTGGATGGCACTGTGGTGTTGGTGGATGCCACTGCCTCCTCACCAGAACATCTTCGTTTGGCAGGTAGAAAATCTGAGGACTGGCTCATAATTTACGTCCAAGTCAGAATCCGAATTTGAAAGGGATTCCGAAAAAGAGAGCTCCCCGTTGCTCTTGGCGGTCCTGGAAAGTATTTGGTACGCCTCCTCGGCGGAAAAGTATCTTTTGAATAGTTGCTGGTGGTGATGAGACTGCACAGGTGGGCACTGATGAGGCTTCGCAGATGTGTGCTAATAAGCCTGCACTGATAAGGTGGCACAGATGGGCACTGATAAGGCAACACAGATGTGCACTGATGAGGCGGGACAGATGGACACTGGCACAGGTGGGCACTAATGTGGTGGCACAGATGGGCACTGATCACAGGTGGGCACCAAGTGTTGATTACACTGACTGTGGCACTGTTTGGGAACTGTTTATGTTGGTCACTGTAACACAGAACAGCACAGGTCGCTCTCCCTCCTCACACGTGGTCTCTGTGAGGCGGGAGAGCTGGCAATGAGAGATCATTTCATATGTTTACATTTGAGATCCTCTCTCATTGGCCACACTGATCGCGTTGTAAATGGCCACTGTGATTAGCCATTTACAACGATCTGTGATTGGCTGTGTCCAAGGGACACGACCAGCGCAGAATTTCCCTGATGAGAGCTTGGGAGTGAGAAAAGGGGAGGATGTCTATTGACTCGCTGAAGCCGTTATTCGGCTATAGCGGGGACGGGAAGTGGTTAAGTCTGCTCATGTTTCAAGACTGTTTTAGCATAATGATGTTTCCCTGTAAGGGCTACTAATCCTTGTTTAACCACTTGCCGACCGTGGACATTATATAACGTCCTTAGGTTAGTAGGGCTATATCTGAATGATGCCTGCAGCTACAGGCATCATTCAGATATCGTCATTTTCAGATGGCGATTCCCTACACCATAAGAATGGTCATAGCGGCTGTTCCACCACTTGATTGTACTTACGGGCGGCGAGAGGGGATGTCCCCAGCCTCCGGTGCTTCTACCAACTCACCTGTGCAATCAGTGAGTCGGTGACAGGATCCGCCAGCCCTGGATGTTGATCATAGAGATTTTCGTCAGACCATATGGTCGCCGGAGTCTCTATGATCGTCGGAGGCCGGGCACGATCTTATGATGTCACGCCTGGCCTCTGCATTAAAAAAATGGCGCCGCTTCGGCTGTGAAGCGGTGATCGTTTTTTTTTTTATTATTATTTTAGTCATCCCAGCCTGGAGGTGAGATGTGGGGTCTTATTGACCCTATATCTCACTGTAAAGAGGTCATGTCATGCCATATTCCTATTACAAGGTATGTTTACATTCCTTGTAATAGGAATAAAAGTGATCAAAATGTTTTTTTTTTTTTTATAGAGTTCAGACTCACTTTGTTTCGGTGGCTGGTCCCAAGAAGGGCCCAGCGGTCTCATCGGCCACCATTTCAAGGTGAATCTGAGAGATTGTGATCAGGCTTACGCCATAAAGGGTCGGGCGCCTTCCTGTCACGATGCATTCAACCAGGGCAATAGGTGCCTCTTGGGCTTTCTGACATCAAGCATCTGTTTCCCAGGTGTGTAAGGCGGTGACCTGGTCGCCCGGTCACTCTTTCACTAAACTTTACAAGTTTTTTTTTTTTTTTACAAATCTCTTTATTAAATTTTTTTCGTTTCCATACAAAAAAAAGGAAACGGTAAACATACATATATATACCATATTGCTACCATTCTAACATTCCTTCCATATCTTCATCCATCTAACACATTCCTCTTACATTCCTTCCCTTCCTTTCTTGGTGCATTTACCCTTCCCCTGTGTCCTATTTATCCTGAAGCTGTCATAGGATTTTCTATCCAGCTTGCCCAAACGCTCTTAAATTTCTCCCTCTGTGCTCTGTTACTATATGTCTCCCTGTATAGTGGTAAACAGTTGTTGACTAGATTTTTCCAATGTGCCACCGAGGGGGCCTCTTCCTTTTTCCAATTTAGGACTATCGTCTTTCTAGCATAGTACATTAATAGTGTCACCTGTATTCTCCTTCCCATCGGGACAATCTTCTTCCTTACCAATCCCAATAGACATATCTCTGCCTCCTGTTCCAGAACTATTGATGTTACTATAGCAATTATTCTTTGCACATCCCTCCAGAATACCACAATCTTTGGACATCGCCAAAATATATGCAAAAAATCTCCTGAAATGTCTGCACATATCCAACAATTCGGAGGGTTAGACTGTGAGATCTTATTTAATTTATATGGTGTATAGTGACTCCTATATATTATCTTGTATTGTATTAGTTTATCTCGAAGTGATACCAGTATCTGTAGTGGGAACCCCCACACTTCTTCTCAGTTTTCCCCCTCCAAGTTTGGGACATCTCTTCTCCACTGTTCACTTAATTTATTTGTATCGAATGGTGTATTTTTTACTAAGTGCTTATATAGGATTGAGATTGTCCCTTTTCCACTTTTCACCATTTTTTCGAGACCTACTTCCATTATTTGCGGGGTTCCCCCTGAAAACTGAGCCGCTAATGCATGGGTAAGTTGCCTATATCTAAAGATGTAACTCTGTGGGATATTCCATGACTCTCTCATCTCCTCAAATGTGGAGAACCTTTCTCCCTGTATTATTTGCGATACCTTTTTTACCCCATATTTAGTCCATGCCCCTGGATCCTGTATGGAATCCAGGTGCGACAGTTCAGGGTTCTTCCATAATGGGGTGTTTGGGGATAGATTAGTTTCTGACCATCCCTCTTTTACCATAGCCGCTTTCCATATTTTAACTGTAGTTTTCATTAGAGGAGTCAACTCTCACCTAGATTTTAGCCCTCTATACAATAGACCCTGCAGTGCCTCCTGATTGAACCACTGCTGCTTCTAACATAGTTGCGGAATCAAACCCATCCGGGTTCAACCATCTCGCTACCGTCACCAACTGCGTGGCTATATAATATTTGTGAAAATCTGGGAAGTCCAACCCCCCCTGTTCTGCCGGTCTCATAAGTGTATTTAGTTTAATTCTTACTGTTTTATTTGCCCATATAAATGATGAGAGCATTCCATGCAGCTGCACAAAGAATCTCTTGGGTAACCACTAAACTTTACAAGTTGATGTGAGTGCATCTTCGGATGCTTCTTCGGCCACAAAGTTTTGCAGGTGACTGTTTAGAGTTACAACTACTCAGTTGAGGAGCTCTGTTTAATTTGGGGTGAAGTTTAATTTTATGCAGTTTCCACCCCTCTTTTTGACACAGCTTTGCGACATCCCACTTTGTCAAGATTAATGCAAGATTAACGCCGTCCATGAGCGAAAGAGAAAATAGGAATTTATACTCGCCGTAAAATCTTTTTCTCTGAGCTCATGGAAGGACACAGCACCCACCCCTCTTTTAAGTTTGTACTGCTTTTGACGAACTGAGCTGCTTAGTGCAGGCTGAGGGGATATAGCCAGTAGGACAGCCCCCTGGGCGGGGCTGTTCTGTTTTGAAGTTGTTACACTTTCTGCCTAGTCACTCCTAAAGGAAGGTAAATACCCACTTTGTCAAGATTAAGGCTGTGTCCGTCCATGAACTCAGAGAAAAAGATTTTACCGTGAGGATAAAATCCTATTTTTTACAGTCCCTAGATCTAAACAAGCATTTACATTGCAATGCGCATCATCCTCACTTGAAGGATTTTTAGGCTACTTTCACACGGAGGTGCTTTGCAGGCACTATAGCGCTAAAAATAGCACCTGCAAAGCGCCCTGAAAGAGCCTCTCCTTTCATTCCAATGTGAAAGCCTGTAGACGCGGACCATGACCATTCGGACAGTGAGGATGATTCCGTGTCCAGGTCAGCGCACGATAGGGCACTTGTTGGAGCACTTGTCACCCCTGTGTGGGATGGTCTTAAATTGGAGGCTAAGACAGATGCCTCTACAGAGGTGTCGGTCCCTTTCGGGTTCCGCAAGCCTACCCGCACTAAAAAGGTGTTTCCTTGTGTCCCTTATCTGGTCAAACTTCTATACAAGGAATGGGAACGTCCGCAGAGGACCTTTTCGGTGTATAGCGCGGCCTGTTATCCTTTTGAGGAAGATTGACTTCTTCACCGATTTGTGGACCCCCCGGTGTCCAGGTTAAATAAGGTAACCACGCTTCTGGTGGAGGGGGCTCCTGCCTTCAAAGACCCTGCGGACAGGAGGGCTGAGGCAGTGGCCCACTCCCTGTTCATGGTGGTGGGGCCAGCAGTGCGTCCGGCTGTGGCCAGGGCCTTGGTGTCTCAGATGCTTACTGAGTGGGCAAAGATGCTGCACCACAAGTAAAAAGATCAACAGGTACAGGGCCTTAAGTTTGTGTGCGAGTCGGCTTTGGATACGATTCCGTTGCTGTCCAGGGCCTCGGTCTCTGCGGTGGTACTGCGTTGCCGGCTTTTTCCTTTGCCCGGAGCTGCAGGTAAGAGCTCCCAGACCGATAAGGCACCTGCTGAGAGACAAAAGTGCCCCTGGTTTCACAAGACCTGCAAACAAACCTGCGACCGCCTGAAGGTCTTCCTCCGCCCTGCGGCTTGATGTTCCTCACTACTCTCCGACCGGTGGGTTTGCAAAGTAGTTTCCTCAGGGTATAAGATAGTTTCTCTCTTGCCCTCCAAACAGATTTTTTCCCTCCAACCTTAAGCTTCTTCTGTTTCGTCGGGTGGCCTTGTTTGGGGCAGTACAAGATCTGCTGGCGCGCGGAGTGATCATAACGGTGCCATTGCTGGAGAGGTTTCAGGGGTTTTATTCAAACCTGTTTGTAGTCCCAAAGAAGGAAGGGGTCCTGGATCTAAAGGCCCTGAACTGCTTTGTGAAGGTTTAGACGTTCAGGATGGAATCGGTGCGCTCTGTAGTCGCGGCACTCCATCCGGGGGATTTTCTGGTGTCCTTGGACACCAACGACGCATACTTGCATGTCCCCATATATTGTCAGACATCAGAGGTTTCTGCATTTTGCGGTCGGGGACTACCACTACCAATTTGTGGCGCTCCCTTTTGGCCTGGCATCAGCACCAAGGGTTTTCACCAAGGTGCTCGCCCCGATTCTAACTGTGCTGAGACAGCGAGGTATCGCTATAGTGGGTTACTTGGACGACCTTCTTCTGAAAGCTGCTTCAAGCTCAGAATTAGAGGTGGACGTGGCGATTGCCACCCAGGCCCTTCAAGACTTTGGTTGGGTTCTGAACCTCCAGAAGTCGGTGCCTGGAATACCTGGGCTTGGTTCTAGATTCCTTGGAGGCGAGTTTTTCTCCCCTTGGACAAATTACAAACTCTTCAGGCGGCGGTGAAGCTGCTGGCATCCTGCAGATGGTCGTCACTGCGTTTTTGCATGCGAGTCCTGGGCCTCATGGTAGCCTCTTTCGAGGCAGTACCGTATGCTCAATTCCACACTCGTACCTTACAGAGGGAGATCCTGTCCAAATGTGACAAGTCTAAGTTGTCCCCGGATTGTCAGATCTGGGTGGGCCATCTAGTGAGGTCTTCCCTGGTCTGGTGGCTGAGATCTTTGGCCCTTCAGTCCGGAAAGTCGTTCCTTCCCCTTCAGTGGACGGTGATCACTACGGACGCCAGCCTGACCGGTTGGGGGGGTGTTTGGAGTGTCCAGTCAGCGCAGGGTCGCTAGACGCAGGAAGAATCCCGCCTACCGATCAATGTGCTAAAACTTCGGGCAATCAAGCTTTGCCTTTCCACGTGGTCTCAGGGACGTCCAGTCGGACAACGCCAATGGCGGTGGCATATGTCAACCATCAAGGGGGGACAAGAAGCTTGGCTGCAGCCTCGGAGGTCGCTCACATTATGCGATGGGCAGAAGGGAGCGTGCCGGCACTGTCGGCCATATACATTCTGGGCATAGAAAACTGGCAAGCAGACTACCTAAGTCGCCAGATGCTGGACCAAGGAGAGTGGTCGCTATACCCGGATGTGTTTCAACTCATTTGCAAAAGATGGGGCATGCCAGACGTTGACCTCCTGGCTTTCCGACTCGATCGGAAGGTGTTAAGGTTTGTAGCCAGGTCCAAAGACAGATGCATTGGTAGCTCCGTGGGGACAGTATCAGCTGATTTATGCCTTTTCCCTCTGCTAAAGCTTCTCCCTTGTCTACTTCGCAGGGTGCAGTCCGAGGGGATTCCGATGATCCTAATTGCTCCAGATTGGCCTCGGCGTCCCTGGTACGCCGACCTAGTGCGTCTGGTGGCGGATGTTCCTTGGCGACTACCGATGCGAGAAGACCTTCTGTCGCAAGGTCCCATACTTGATCCTGCTTTACAGTCGCTGGCTTTAGCGGCATGGCGTTTGAGAGCCAGGTGTTGAGGGACTGAGGCTTGTCTGATACGGTTATTTCTACCATGCTGAGGACGAGGAAGTCTTCCTCTAGGAAGACTTATCATCGTACCTGGAAGGCCTACATCTCTGTGTGAGGAGCTGAAGTGGCGTCCCCGTGCATACTCGGTTTCCAGGATCCTGCTATTTTTACAGCGTGGAGTGGACCAAAAGCTTGCCTTAAGTACCATTTAAGGGGCAGATTTCAGCCTGGGCTTCTTTCAACGGCCCTTGGCGGCTCACTTACTGGTGAGTGTGTTTGTTCAGAGGGTTCGACATGTGGCCCCTCCGGTGGGACCCCCACTATCTCCATGGGACTTGAATCTGGTCCTCTCGGTACTTCAGAAACTGCCGTTTGAGAACATTAGGGAGATTCCTTTGAAACTCTCTCAGAAAGTTGGCTTTTTGGTGGCTATTATGTCAGTCAGACGGGTTTCTGAGCTGGTGGTCTTGTCTTGCAAGGCTCCTTATCTGATTATCCACAAGGATAAGGCGGTGCTACGTCCGCAGCCTTCGTTTCTTCCTAAGGTCGTTTCGGCTTTTCCTCTCACCTGTCTGCTAATAAAAGTGAAAGCTTTTGCGCTACTAATGAGTAAATAGTGAATGAGAATGAAGTGAGTGAAAGTGTGTTCTAAAGCTGCAGAATCTAGCAGTGTTCACTGTACACAATAAATGAAATAAATACAAAAGGTGATTAGCGCTAAAGAAATTCCCATATGGGATACCTAAAATATGTAACAATAAACACAAAATATTGAATAAACACGAAGTGCAAATAATGAATAAAACACCAAAAATGCCCATTAAAGGTATGTGCATAAATGTTAAATGTAAATCAGTGAACACACTGAATGATGGAGGAAGTTCATTGCACTCGGTGGTGGATTCACAGTGTTTCTCTGATATTATTCTGAAGCTTGAGTTATTCATTCACCCTTTCATATTGGAGATGATTCCAGTGGCGGCCAGTCCATGGTGGGCGCATGGGCACCGCCCCCCCTAAGCTAAAGGCAAAAAAAAAGGTCCCTTTAAAAAAAAAAAAGGTCCCTTTAAAAAAAAAAAAGGTCCCTTTAAAAAAAAAAAAAAATTCTTTCAATTTACTGGGCTCGAGCGCCGGCCCCAGTGCCCTATGGAAGCGTCATGCCAATGCAATCCCGCGATTGCAGGCGAGACGCTATATTCGCAGAGTTTTGTGTGGATTAGAGGTGCTCAGGGAATAGCCCCACACCCTCATTGGGTCAGTCTTCTGGCTGTCTAGCTATCTGACCAATTAGCACCCTCTGTAGGACTTGGGAGGTGCTTTTCCGGGCAGCTACTTTCACTTTCTGTTCCCGACAGTATTGGGTTGTCGGCTTCCATGAGGCAAGGTGATCGGAATGTTTCTTTGCTCCACAGACCAAGGATTACAGTAAGTGCCTTTTTCACAGTTACAGGAATAATCTCAAGTAAGAAGATTGTATATCTAAGGCCTCGTACACACAAGGCAATCGATTTGTTCAAAACGGTCTGTCTGTTTACACACGAGCAAACCAAAATCCCCGCCAGCAGACAGCGCGCTGACGTGTCGGTGACGTGGTGGTGACGTTGACGCCGCCACGTCACCGCACCAGGAAGTAAAACACTTCCGCGCATGCGTCGAAATCATTCGGCGCGTGTGCGAGAAGACATGTCTGCTGCTTTGCATACTAACCAGCAGACATGTCGGGCGGACGGGTTCCCAGCCGACAGATTTCAAAGCATGCCTTGAAATCTGTCGGGTGGCCAAATCCGTCGGCTTGCCCGTACACACGGTCGAATCTGTTTGCTGGGACGGTCGGGCCGACCTTTTCCAGCAGACAGATTTGATCGTGTGTACGAGGCCTGACAGTCAGAGTATAGTCTGCATCTCACGCTGCTGCTTCCCCCCTCCCCTCCTCCCCTTTAGGCAGTCTGCTTCAGGTGTAACTCATGGCATGGCAGCTACTGTGTCAGACACTGTAATAAGAAGATTGGTGTGTTTCACAGCAACAGGTTGTTTTAAAATATGTCAAAAACGGACATTCAGGCAGGGAAGAGGTTTCAAAACATTACTGTAGGGGAGAGAGAGACAGAGAGCATGGTCTGTGGGGGGAGGTGAGCACATGCCAACTCCATCAGTTTACAGGATAATTCATCCTAACTGACTCAGGGGCCAATATAACTAATGTGAGTGCTTCTGGATCCCCCCCCCCCCCCTCTGTATATAGTGTGCTGCTCTGTATGTATTGTTGTATGTACAGTGTGGTCTGTATTGTATGTACTGTGTGTTCTCTGTATGGTATGTATTGCATGTACAGTGTGTTCTGTATTGTATGTACTGTGTGTTCTCTGTATGTATTGTATGTACAGTGTGTTCTGGTGTATTGTATGTACTGTGTGTTCTCTGTATGTATTGTATGTACTGTGTGTTCTCTGTATGTATTGCATGTACAGTGTGTTCTGTATTGTATGTACTGTGTGTTCTCTGTATGTATTGTATGTACAGTGTGTTCTGGTGTATTGTATGTACTGTGTGTTCTCTGTATGTATTGTATGTACAGTGTGTTCTGTATTGTATGTACTGTGTGTTCTCTATATGTATATACAATGTACAGTGTGTTCTGTGTATGTACGGTGTGCTCTGTGTGTGTATGGTGTGTTCTGTGTATGTTCTGTGTCTGCACGGTATGTTCTGTGTATGTACAGCGGTTCTGTGTATGTTCTGTGTCTGCACAGTATGTTCTGTGTTTGTACAGTGTGTTCTGTGTATGTTCTGTGTCTGCACGGTATGTTCTGTGTCTACATGTTCTGTGTATGTTCTGTGTATGTACGGTGTGTTCTGTACAGTGTGTTCTGTACAGTGTGTTCTGTGTCTGCACGGTATGTTCTGTGTATGTACTGTGTGTTCTGTGTATGTTCTGTACAGTATGTGCTGAACAGTATGTACTGTGTGTTCTGAGTATGTTCTGTACAGTGCGTTCTGTGTCTGCACGGTATGTTCTGTGTATGCACGGTATGTTCTGTGTTTGTACTGTGTATGTTCTGTACAGTGTGTTCTGTATGTATTGTGTGTGCTCTGTGTATAGTGTGTTCGGGTATTAGGAGCGGTGACAGCAGAGGATGGGCAGGTAAGGACCTTGAGTATCTCCTCGCATTCCAGCATTTTTAGAGATATCTGAATTTTACATCTAGAGAGACCCTTCTGTTATCTGTAGCTCCTTTTTATCCAACCCCAAAAAGTGGGTGTGTGTGTCACAGCTATATAATATGACGATGGGGTTTATATGACAACCAAGTATGCGTCCAACTTGAATAATTACTATTTTCACAATTTTTTCACAATTTTATATAAGAAATTACTTCTAATATTATTTTCATGACCTTCTGCCCTCAAGTTAGTAAGGTACTATTAACTGTGTAATGATTGATAATCATGTGTCAGTTTCCTCCAGACATTCTGGCGTCCCCTGGAAATATATGGGTTGAGAAAATCTGCCCCACATAATTAGATAAAACCTGTGAATACCATGAAAATTAAGTCATTATTTTAACGATAAGCAAACAGTTATTCATAAACATTCTCACTAATAGAATACCATGTTTTCAACTTTTATCATAATAATATATTGTGGCAGCATGCAGGTTAAATTCCCTGGTTGCATCCAGGATGCAGTATATATATGTCCTAGGTTCAGGCTTTATGCCAGTTTTTACCTCTAGGGGGAGTGCTGGGAGTCCTGCTAGGAGGACTTGATGAGCCAAGCTTAATTAGGTGGGCTCATTAGGTCCTCTACAAAAACTCCCTGCATTCTAGGAGAGAGACTCCAACCTGGAACCAGATCTGTGTGGATAGTCTGGGGAGTGTGATCTCTGTGTGGTGAGACAAAGCCTGTGTGGCTCTAAACAGCAGGGAGTTAGGGACTGGGGCAGCACTAGGCTGTACCCAGGTGTTAGGGATACCAACGTGTTTAGTGAGCAGTCAAGTGACCAGGGTTTCTTTTTGTGTTTTTTCTTGTTTCTGTTATATTTTTCTTTGTATATGGTTCAAATAAAACCACACCCTTTTTTTTTTTCCACCTACCATTGTCTTCTGTGCCTAATCTTTGTGTGGTGATCCCATCCAGGGGGTCACACAAGCCCGCTGATGAGTTAACCCCCTCACAATATATATATATATATATATATATATATATATATATATATATATATGTGTGTGTGTATTTAACGGTTTTATAATATTAAAACAGATAATTTTTCTTTCATAAAATGTTTATAATGTGTTATTTAAAATATATAATACGATAGCTTATTTGTGAATAAGCCCTGGTTTTGTTCATGCAAAGAACACTACTGTTAGCTCAGGTGGAGGAGTTTCTTACCATTTTCCTATCTTGTTTATTTTACTAAGTTTTCAAACCTTTGAATTATAACCTTACAGTCTGCTTGTGAGACTTCTTGTAACAATATCTATTCATGAGCTATGAACTTAGTTTCAACTTTAGAGGGAAAATGGCTTCCCTCGTGTCCATATGAAAAATATACACATAATATAAAGGCCTATATATACTCTTTTAAACCCAATAATCCTGACATACCAGAAAGGCCATTATTAATACCTTGTAATGCTATTTGGCCTTTGTAACGCTCCGGAAGTTTTCCAGGAATTTATTAACGATGTCCTTTGAGATTTGTTGCAGTTATGTGTGGTGGTTTATCTCAATGATAACCTCATATTTTCCAAGTCCCTAGAGAGCCACCAAACTGATGTCTGTCGTGTGCTTCAGAAACTAATGCCGCGTACACACGGTCGTTTTTTGCGATGAAAAAAAACTTTGGCCCAGATTCATAAAGCAATTACGCCTGTCTAACTGGTGTTAGACAGGAGTAATTTCAAATTTTGCGCGCCGTATCACTAGTTTGAATCCTCAAACCATGATACGGCGGCTTCGGGCTTCGATCCGAGAGGCTTACGTCTTCGTAAGCCTTCGGATCTACACTGCGATATTTTTGCGGCCGCTGGGAGGAGTTTGCGTCGTTTTCATGCGTCGGGATATGCAAATGTGTTTTTACGGCGATCCACGAAGATACGAGCGGTCTTCGCAATCGCTTACGTCTGTTTTTTTTTACGTACTGTTAGACCAGCTTTTTGCTGGTCTAACGGTGCGTAGCCCATGTTAAGTATGGCCGTCGTTCCCGCGTCGAATTTACATTTTTTTTTTTTTTTTGCGTAACTCGTTCGGGAATAGAAATGTCCGTAAACGACGCTACTCAAACAACGAATGACGTAACGACGTGATTTCGCGCAATGCACGGCGGGAAATTTGCGAACAGAGCATGCGCAGTTCGATCGCCACGGGAACGCGCCTATTTTAAATCCTTCGCGCCCCCTACTCGTCTATATGGATTGCGACGGGAGAAATACACTACGCCGCCATCGTTTACTGGACAAAATCTACCTGGATTCCACGTAGAGCCAGGTAAGAAACGGCGGCGTAGTGTATTTCTGATACGCTACGAGAATCCAATTCTCTCTGAATCTGGGCCTTTGTTTTTTAAAGCGTCATTTAAATTGATCGTGTGTGGGCAAAACGTCGTTTTTTGTCTTAAAAAAAACAACCAAAAAAAAATTCCAACATGCTTGAATTTTTTGTGTCGTTTTTCAAAACGTCGTTTTTTGTTTCACAAAAAGTCACCGTGTGTAGCAAAAACGTTGTTTAAAACAAAGTTTTTCAACCCGCGCATGCCCAGAAGCTAGTTATGAAACAAGCTTCAATGGAAAAGAGTGGTGAACGTAACCTCGCTTTTTGTGAAAAAAACGATGGTGTGTATGCAACATCGTCTTTGAAAAGTGACGTTTCAAAAACGTTGTTTTTTACTTCACAGAAAACGTCGGTTTTTTTTCATCACAAAAAATGATCGTGTGTACGCGGCATAAGAGAGAACAATCTCTGTTGTAAATTGGAGAAGTGTGAGTCATTGGGAACATGTTAAATTCCTTTCAGCAGTCCTACAGTGGGTCCTAACCCGTAGGATTACATCCTCTGCAAAGTTTTCTTGGTTTTGCCAATTTTTATCAGAAGATTATTCATAACTTCTCGTCTCTGGTCAAGCCCCTGACTGATATGACCAGAAAGGACCGCAACTCAGAGTTTGTCTCCCGAGTCCATTAAGGCCTTTGAGAGTCTCAAGGCTGCCTTTTGTTTCTGCTCCTGTGTTAGCACATCCTGATCCTGGAGTTGGCTTCCTTCTGTCTTCCGTCCTACCTCTGAGAGCGCTATTCATACTTGTGGCTACTTTTCTAAGAAAATGTAGCCTGCAGATTGCAATTACAAGATTGGGGACAGGGAGCTGTTAGTGATTATTATAGCCTTAAAGAATGGAGACATCTCCTCAAAGGTACCATGTGACGGTTCTCATTCTTACTGACCATAAGAATCTTACATTCTTGTCTGAGGCCAAACACCTTTCTCCCAAAAGGGCGCAATGGGCTCCTTTCTTAAGTTTTAATTACATTGCCTTATTCCTACCCGGTACTAAGAATGTAAGGGCTGATGCTTTGTCACTACAATTTTCCACCACTTCCAAGATGGAATCTGTTCCTGCGATTCCTCCTGATTGTATTCTGGCTACGATTCGCACCAGTCTCGCTTCTCCTTGACGAAATTCTTGCCGCTCTGGTCCATGCTCCTGAGAAACCGTGTGACCGCTGCTGTGTCCCTGAGAGTCTCTGTACTGCCATGCTCCAGACTTGCCATTCTCCCAAGGCTGCTGGTCACCCTGCGAAGAATCAACTCTTTTAGGCCATTTCTCAACAATTCTGGTGGCCTAGTCTACGTGCTGACATAGCCACCTTCGTAGCTGCTTGTTCCGTGTGTGCTCAGAGTAAGATTCCACGACACCTTCCAATGGGTCTCCTACAACCCATACCCAATGGAGAGAGGCCTTGGACCCTCCTGTCTATGGATTTTGTTGTGGAGTTACCCAACTCCCAGGGCAACACAGTTATCCTTATGGTGGTTGACCGGTTTGAAAATGTCTCATTATTCCACTTAAATAGTTGCCCACATCTTAGGACCTGGCTTCCATTTTTGCGCGAGAGATCTTTCGCTTACATGGGCTACCCCAGGTGATCGTCTCGGATAGGGGTAGTCAGTTTGTGTCCTGGTTCTGATAAGCCTTTTGTGCACAGTTAGGAATTCAGCTTGCTTTCTCCCCTGCGTCTCACCCGCAGTCAAATGGGGGCCACAGGACAAGCCAACCAGTCCTTGGAGCAGTTCTTACTGACCATCATAACAACTGGTTAGACCTCATACCTCGGGTGGAGTTTTCTCACAATAGTGCCTTGAATTCTGCTTCCTGATTGTCCCTGTTTATGGGGATGGTATTCAGGAATTGGAAAACAAGGAAGCGTTTGATAGGAGCATTTAAGCCCCCTAGTGTTCCAGGAGAGGATTTTAACCGCCATGACGCAAAGAGAGGCAGCAATAGGGCCCAGTGCCATGCCTGAGCCAGATACTAATGATCACCAAAATATCAACACACACTGTATACAGTACATTATATATATATATATATATATATATATATATATATATATATATATATATATAAAAAAAACTTTAGACCTACAGAGGGCTGAATTCAAAGCAAATTTCATTGCAGCAACTCAGAATGGTACTGTCATGGATATGTAGTATGCCTGGCAGCTTACCTTCTCTTCATGTGTTCATTAGAGGCCAGACTCCCTTATCTGGCTGGCTTTATCAACTCCTCCCTGTATGGCCCCATCCCAGGAAGTCTATATTAACTGTTGCACTGCAGGTCTGCTTTGCTGTTCAACTTTGTTAGCTTCAGTTCCTGTCTGCCATGTGCTAAGTTAACCTTTCTGTGTACCGATTTTGGCTTGTCTCTGACTACTCCTGTTTGCCTGTTACCCTGACTTTTGGCCTGTCCCTTGGTTACCCTTGTCTGCCTGTTGCCCCAAACTCGGCTTCTCCATCACCAACGCTTGTGTCCTGTGTGCTGCTTCCCCTCTCTCCCTATGGAGCGTGACCTAGGGGACGCCAGGGGCCGCGACCTGGATCCAGCTGCAGCGAAGGCCATCCCCACCACTAGAGGCTCTGGTGAACACCAAGCTGTGTCTTAGACTCTGCGTCCTGGGAATCTTGGGCTCACGCTTCCTGTCCATCCGCAGCAGTCAGCTATAAGGTTCACTACCCTGTGGTGCACCCCTGACCCCAACGAGGTGCACTTGTCACCTGGCCACAGGTGACCTGTTAGTTTGAACAGCCATTAACCCAGCCAATGTGTCGCTTCCCGCAGACGATCCATTGCAGGGCATAGTCCGCAGACTTGAGACTCAAGAATCTTATCAGATGTAGGTGATGTGATTCCTTCAGGATCTGGCTTCCCACTTCGAGCAGCTCCAGACCTCTTTGGGAACCCCGAATCAGCAACCTCAAGTACAACCAGCGGCTGCGCCTATCACAAGAGTAGCATTCACTACAACTGCCAGCTCCGTCCCGTTTCTCTGGGGACTCTAAGGCCTGCAGGGGATTTCTTAGCCAATGCACTATTCATTTTGAGCTCCTACCCCAACACTTTCTGTCTGATCGGGCTAAGATAGCCTATATCATTTCCCTCCTCTCCGGTGAAGCTTTAGCCTGGGCAGCCCCTCTGTGGGAACTGAATGGTCCAGTGGTTTCTAGCCTGTCTGACTTCTTGAACCTTTTTCGGAATATCTTCGAAGAACCTGGCTCGTGTCTCTTCAGCGGCCAGCGCCCTTCTACGTCTCCGCCAAGTGTCTGCTTCTGTGGGACAGTATGCTCTTCATTTCCGCATACTGACGGCTGAGTTGAGCTGGAACAATGAGGCCTTAGTCGCAACCTTTTTGCATGGCCTTTCTGATAGGGTGAAGGATGAATTAGCAGGAAGAACCATACCCACTAATCTGAAGGATGAATTAGCGGGAAGAACCATACCCACTAATCTGAAGGATGAATTAGCAGGAAGAACCATACCCACTAATCTGGACAAAGTTATCTCCTTGTGTAACCAGATAGATATTCGCCTTCAGGAAAGGTCCCTGGAAAAGCGATGCCGACACTCCCTGGTCCTTGGTCAGCCTGAGCACCCCTCTCTTCGACCCGAGGAGCATCTCCTGCCAGCTGAGGAACCCATGCAGCTGGGTTGGACCAGTGTCAGGAGAATATATTAGATCAGTACTGTGTGACTGCACAGAGGAGACCAAACAATATAATTAGTGAAGTGAAAAGGTGTTTATTTACAAAAATAAGTGAGGACAACCAGTGCAAACAGCAAACAATATATATATATAGTCAAAGGGAGATACCGTATTCATAAACCAAGCCAGGCCGAGGTCATACACGTGGGAAGTCAGCCGATGGGTAAGGATGGGACAGGACAGAGCAGGGAGCGGATGTATGGGTGAGCTGCGGGGTAAGATCCAGGGAAGACATGAATCAGGAAACAGGGCGGAAGATTCCAGGCAGGGATCAGGATCAAGGATCACGGAACAAGATTAGGGCACAAAATCAGGATCAAAAACAGGGTCTGGATACAGGCTCAGGTCTGGGAGATATGACGATACCAGGGCGAGCTCTGCTTGAGCTCGCCGGGTATAAGTAGTGCTGCTGATTGAGCTCAGGTTACAGCTGAGCGGAGAAAATGCTGTGTGCTCCATACTGCCAGGAAGCTGGTGGAGGCCAGTACTGCAGCCCAAATAACAGGCAGTATCACCAGCAGGGGGGACCTTCCCTGACAACCAGGCTATCTCCCGAGGAAGGTGCTAAGCGCAGAACTTTGGGCCTGTGTCTCTACTGTGGGGGCAAAGGTAATTTTCGTGACACTTGCTCTCTTCGCCCGGAAAAACGCTCGGGTTCAATACATGTGGAAGGTGGAGTATTGGACCCAGAAATATCACCTTCACCTTCTCGTCTTCTTCTTTCTGTGTTTTTTCATCTTGGTGCTTCTTCTCATTCGGTCATGGCATATCTGGATTCTGGAGCCGCTGGCAATTTCATGGACTGGGAAATCACATCGTCCATGAGACTTACCCTCTTGCCCCTCACCACGCCATTGGTGGTCTTGACGATAGATGGCACTGTTCTCCCAGGGGGTCCTATTCACTTCCAGACACTTCCTTTTAAGATGTCAGTAGGGATCAGGACCTAGGGGACGCCAGGGGCCGCGACCTGGATCCAGCTGCAGCTGAAGGCCATCCTTACCACTAGAGGCTCTGATGAACACCAAGCTGGGTCTTAGACTCTGCGCCCTGGGGAATCTTGGGCTCACGCTTCCTGTTCATCTGCAGCAGTCGACTATAAGGTTTACTACCCTGTGGTGCACCCCTGACCCCAACGAGGTGCACTTGTCACCTGGCCACAGGTGACCTGACAGGTACTCAGTAGTTTGTATGAGGTAATGCGTTTCCTGAAAGAGTCTCACTTGATGAGCCAATGTCCCCATCCCAGATTTTACATAATTGATTTTAGTGGCAAGGGCCATCTGGGACGCAGCAATTGCTACCACGAGAGCTGTGAAGTCCGCGGCTTCAGGCATGTCCATCTGCGTGGCCATACTTGCAAAGATGAAGATCGTCCCCAGGACTTCCGGAGAGGCAGAGGGGAGGGTTTGTGGCAGGCCAGGGTCACGTTTCTCCCCTTTGCCAACACCATGTGTCACCACCATTAAGGAGGAAACTTGGGAGCCCAAATAGAGGAATCCACGACTAATCAGGATAGCAAGAAGCGGCCGGCAGAGCTTCAGAATCGGACATCTGCTTTCAGCGCTATCTTGGACATTTTAGTTTACATTAAAAGAAAATTTCAACACTTGTTAAAATGGGGTTTAATGACATGGTCAAAGTGGTGCAAATAAAATATTTACAGAAAAAGGGTGTTGCAAAGAAATAAACAAAAAAAAAGGAAAATAAAACACATTTGAAAAGGAAGAATACTTGCAATGTTTTGGTTTTAGCAGAGTCTTTAAACCGGCCCGCCCGACGCTGAGAGGCAATGCCGGTTACACAGCAATCCCGCTGTGTCACAGAGATCAGTTCTGGCGCGCTGTGATAAATGTCCCGCCCTCCTCCTCCTAGACTAGCTTGTGTGATAGAGCCAGTGTGCTGTCTGTCACACGAGCTGGTCTAGGAGGAGGAGGGCGGGACATTTCTCACAGCGCGCCATAACTGTTACTACAGTGAGAGCACAGCACAACGTGGGAGTCAGAGCCAGACCGTGACACAGCACAGCGTGTCAGAGCACAGTAAGGAGAAGGCTGTGAGAGGGTGACAATAGTGAGTGACGGGGGGGGGGGGGTTTGGCTTCCAATGATGATGATGATTTTGTGATAATGGGGGGGGGGGGACAGATGGCTTGCGATAAGATGATGATTTTGTGATGATGGGGGGGGGGGGGGTGGTGGCTTGCAATGATGATGATGATGATGGTTTTGTGATAATGGGGGGGGGGGGGACACCGATGGCTTGCGATGATGATTTTGTGATGGCTTGCGATGATGATGATGATGATGGCGATGCCTTGCGATGATGATGATTTTGTGATGATGGGGGGGGGGAGATGGCTTGCGATGATGATGATTATTTTGTGATGATGGGGGGGGGGGGGGGTAGATGGCTTGCCATGATGATGATGATGATTTTGTGATGAGGGGGGGGAGATGGCTTGCAATGATGATGATGATGATGATAGGAAATTGTTCATAGTTTTTTTTATAGTCCGGCCCTCTTACGGTCTGAGGGACAGTGAACTGGCAAATGAGCAAAAGCAGTACAATGGTGCTCACAGTCCTGTTAGGTGCTTCTTGGTTTTATGGTAATGAGAGCTGTCAAACTGTCCTGGCAATCTTTTTTTCTGGTATCAAAAGTGGTGTTGAAGATCAATTAGGCTGGTTTCTGGGACGTCATTATGGTTATGACTATTTCGCAGATACAGGTACACATTTCTCTGAGTACCTACTGGGTACAGCCTTTTAAACATGTAGATTATTGTCCAGCTTGAATTTAGCTTCAAAATTAATATATACTTGAGAGGTTTCAGATGCTTAGTTTGCCTACAGATGAATTGAGCTGGTTCTGATCCCAGTACATCTAGGTTAACGATGTTTGGGCGCAGGACACTTCTTAATAATTGAGGGAGGTAAATATGTCTATTCTTTCTGTACTATTATTATTTCATGACTTATGAAACATGCTGAAGTTATAAATGCTAACCAGCCTAACGAGATGTGTGTTTTCCATTCTTTTCAACCAAGCTATTTACGACCGGTATCTTAGTTTTCTGGATTGCTCAAGCTTGTGAGGTTAGATAGGGTAATGTAGAGGTCTGTGTGTCTGATCAATGGATTGATAAGGTATCAGTGAACAGATTTTGTGTATTGTATAAAGTGAAGAAAGGAGAGGGGAAAGGTCACAAATGGCTGCTACACACAGGTCTTTGTGTGCCCAGTACGCATGACCATTACAATACTGACTGCTCATCTTCTCCAGTCACAGCAGCACACAAGCCGCATGTGGCCACAGCAATGTCATTTATACAAAGCTCAACCTCCCAACACAGGACAATGATTTGAAAACGAATGAGGCCCCTTGACTGCAATGTGATTTTTATTATAGAAGTGAACTAACCTTTGAACCCTTTTACTGCCACTGACATAACCGTGGCAGTGGGGGGGGGGGGGGTGTTTATACACACACACACTCTCTGCCGGGTGTGTGTATATATCTGACAAGCTTGTCAGACTGTCTGCTCTGAAGCCGCAGGATCACTTCCACACACCCTGGTAATGGTCACATCCCCTGTGCCAGCACCATAGTTCCAAAGCTCTGCAGGCATATTGGCGGACCCAGAACAAGCTTTACAGGTGCTGCCAGGTAGAGGAGAGGAGACTAGCGAACATCCATCTGCTGGCCTCCCCTTCCTGTTACTGACTTGGAAATGCTATGTGTGAAGAAAATAGACTTTATTCTGGACTCTGTTTGTCTTTTAAGAACCCCTGGACCGATCTGGGTGAAATTTGGATATGTTGGTCCCCCAGATCGGGGCTATCAGGAGATATGTAATGGCAGGTAGACCTTGTGTGGAAGAGGGGTGTTCTAACGTTGGGAAAATTAGGGTGCTCTCTACCTGGAGATAATTGGTTTATTCCTTAAACTGATCTCAATATCTCAATGTGTCATGTAAATGATCTGTAGTCTGTCTTTCAAGAAGTGTTCATTGTGTAAAGTTCTATTGTTTAGCAGGTGAGAAGTTCTAAAACACCTTGTCTGGGCAAAGGACCAGTAATTAACTCATGTGGATTCTACCGGAGACAGCCGTCTGTGTCCTACAATAGGTCTCTTGAAAGGGGTCTCGTTAGTACACCATTGTATGATGATGTGGGAGGAGGATGTAATTGTATATCTGATTACATCAAGTATTTCTTTTGCTGTATATAAGTAACCTGTCTCTCAATAAAGTCATTCTATATCTGGACACCCTTCATGAAGTCTTGGCTCATGCTTGGGGATGGGGAACACTCTAACCATTGGAAGAATCATCTTGGGAGATGGAAAGAAGGCCGCAGTACCCTAACCACTGCAGGTCTTAACAACTGGTGGCAAGCAGCGGGGTTGAATGGGACGCATAAAGACAACAAGTGAATGGCCCAGCATTACGAGAGACTGAAGAGGTCTACGCTAAAGGATCTGCTGGAAGCCCGAGGCCAGGTGACAAGCAACAAAAAGAAAGCTACCCTCATAGCAGAACTAATGGAGGGCGACCAAACCAGCAGCATGGCGAATGTCAGCCAGGAGGAAGCCGAGTTCCAAAAGAAGGTGATGTGGAGGCTAAACCTATATGGGCCAAATCCCACACCAGAGATGGTGACGCAAGTCCTGGAGCAGGTGAGCGCAGAACGCAGGGCACAACAGGCAAGCGTAAACCAAGGAGACAGCGCTTCCTCAGCCGGATCTATAAATGGAGGGCAGCGGAGAAAGATTAACTATGCTGCGTTTAAAAGTTTTTCGGATGGAGAAATGGAAATTGACGCATACCTACAAGACTTTGAGCGTCAATGTGCTTTGGAGGGTCTGGAATCAGAGCAATGGGCCGCGATTCTAAGCAGCAAACTCACGGGCCGAGCAGCAGAGGCATACCGAGCAGTGCCTGACACAGCCATACACGACTACGCCAGTGTAAAGGACATTCTGCTAGCCAGGTATGCCGTGACCCCAGAGACTTACAGGAAAAAGTTTCGGGCATTACGTAAAGGGGGCCGAGACTCCTACACCGAATGGGCTTTTAGGATGTATCGGGCAGCCCAAAACTGGATACAAGGCTGCCAAGCCGCGACGCTAGAGGAGGTGCTACAACTCTTCTTGCTAGAACAATTTTTTGACCACACACCTGCAGACACCAAGGTCTGGGTCAGGGACAGGAAGCCGGCCACAATCGAGGAAGCGGCCAAGCTGGCAGACGAGCATCACGAGGGAAGAAGAGGAGAGACTAGTGGAAACCGCCCCCTGGTAAGGTCCAGCACCCCAACGCCTAGTCCTGTGACCTACCACCGACCGATCGCAGGACCACCCACTAATCCACCTAATTTTAACCAGAAACCGCCATTGGTATGTCACCAATGCAATCGGCCAGGGCACTACAAGATACATTGCCCTCAGCGGAGCAGAGGCAATTGGGAGCGGCCACCACCACCAAGGGCAGCCGCCCATCACAATCAGCATGAACCGCTGGAAGACCACAGCCCTGAAGCTGAGCAATGGACCGTACTACATGAGGTGAACCTAGCACAAACTGAGGGGGACAACCGGGTGCACCACAGACAATGGGTCACAATAGATGGAAAGGAGGCTGAGGCACTACGAGACTCTGGGGCCACCCTCACTCTGGTGCAACCTCACACCGTCTCTGCGAAGGCGTGCACCAACAGGACTGTTGCAGTAAGAGTGGCAGGAGGCGCCATACACAAACTACCCACAGCCCAAGTGCAGCTAAATTGGGGCACCGGAGCCAAGCAGATGGAAGTAGGCATTATGTCTGGCCTACCTGCGGAAGTATTGTTGGGGAACGATTTGGGGTGCCTAACTTCACAGCTGCTTACCCCAGATCCCGCTGGAACCTGCCCTGTGACTACCAGGACGCAAGCACGCCCAGCTGGACAGACGCACTCTGAGGAACCACAGGTAGGAACCGAAAACCCTGTAGTATGCCCTGACCCTATCCCCTTCTGGGGCACTCCACAAGACTTTGGCCAAGCCCAGCAGTCAGATCCCACCTTAGCAGGTTACAGGAAGGCCGTAGGTACCCCTAAGGAAAGTAATGCTCAAGAGAACTTCCACTGGGACAAGGGACTGCTATATAGGGTCACAGGGGGAGTGGAAAGTGGGGCAGCCCAAGTTATAAAAAGACAACTAGTTGTACCCCGCAAATACAGGGCAGAGCTTCTAAAGCTCAGCCATGATATCCCGCTAGCCGGACATCTGGGTATCAAGAAAACTAAGGATCGCCTTACCCAGACGTTCTTCTGGCCAGGGATATCAAAAGACTTGCAGACGTACTGCAGGACATGTGACACGTGTCAAAGGATTGGGAAAACGGGGGGACCACCCCAAGGCCAAGTTACGGTCCCTACCTATAATAGAGGAACCATTCTCCAGAGTGGCAGTAGACCTGATAGGGCCCCTCAACAAACCCAGCACCTCCGGAAGGCGCTACATCCTCACGGTGGTGGACTATGCCACCAGGTACCCTGAGGCGGTGGCGCTCCCCAACATTGAGGCGGAGACAGTAGCAGAAGCTCTAGTCAGGATCTTTTCTCGAGTAGGTTTCCCCAGGGAAATACTCTCAGATCAGGGAACCCAGTTCACGGCAACTGTCACTCAACAGTTATGGCAGAGCTGCGGGGTGAAACCGTTATTTAGCTTCCCCTACCACCCCCAGACCAACAGCCTTTGTGAACGATTCAACGGCACGCTTAAGCAGATGCTCACAGCGTTCACAGAGTCCTGTGGTCAATGGGAGAAATTTCTACCCCATCTCCTGTTTGCCTACCGGGAAGTGCCCCAGGCATCGACCGGGTTCTCCCCTTCGAACTCCTATACGGAAGAAAAGTCCGGGGACCCCTAGACCTCATACGGGAGCACTGGGAGGGCAACACAGGAGAGGAAGGGATCCCGGTTTTGCCGTACGTGCTGGAGTTCCGGGACCGCCTGCGGGCACTGACCGAATCAGTTCGGGAGAGCCTACAGGCAGCCCAGAAACGACAGAAACAATGGTATGACCGGAGAGCCCGAGATAGGAACCTGGAAGTAGGGCAAAAAGTATTAGCCCTCGGACCATCCAAAAAGGACAAGCTACAGGCAGCGTGGCAGGGGCTATTCAAAGTGGTGGAACGGATTAGCGACACCACCTATATTGTGGCCAAATGTTTGGATGAAAGGAGCAGACAAGCCTTTCATGTGAACATGTTGAAACCGTACTTTGAGCGCTCTGAGGACGTGGCCACTATCTGTGCCCCGTCCACTGGCGCTAGTGAAGGACTTCCCTTACCCGACCGGCTGGCAGCTAACCAAGGTAACCTAGAGCAAGTTGGGTTGGGAGAGAAACTAAATCTCACCCTGAAACCCGAGAACTGCCATGGGGGCATGGCAGAGGTTCAATACCTAGGGCCTAGAGTAGGGTCTGGGAAACAGGGCCCCGAACCCGCGAAAGTAGAGGCCATAGCCAATTGGCCCCAGCCCCACACCAAGACGCAGGTATTGGCGTCCCTAGGCACCACCGGGTATTATACAAAGTTCGTCCCGGAGTGTAGCACCCCAGCAAAATTCCTCACCGACCTGACCAAAAGGTCCCCACCCAAGCAGGTAGCCTGGTTCTCGGAGTGTGCATTGGCGTTCCAGGGACTTAAGACGGCATGGAGCACCCGGTGGCATACCTCAGCAGCAAGTTATTACCTTGGAAGGTCAGCTATGCCACCATGGAAACAGAATGCCTGGCTCTAGTATGGGCCTTAAAGAAGCTCCAACCGTACCTTTATGGCCGTGCCTTTACCATTCTCACTGACCACAACCCCCTCATCTGGCTCAACCGAGTCTCTGGAGACAATCCCCGGTTGCTACGCTGGAGTCTAGCGTTGCTACCTTACAATTTCACACTGCAATACCGCCCGGGCAAGCAGAACGGCAATGCGGATGGACTTTCACGCCAAACCGGCTTGGAAGTATAATTTTGACCCGGACATCCCCTAGCCAACCCGGCAGGGTCTAGGCGGGTATGCCGACCCATGGAACTAAGGGGGAGTATTGTGAAGAAAATAGACTTTATTCTGGACTCTGTTTGTCTTTTAAGAACCCCTGGACCGATCTGGGTGAAATTTGGATATGTTGGTCCCCCAGATCGGGGCTATCAGGAGATATGTAATGGCAGGTAGACCTTGTGTGGAAGAGGGGTGTTCTAACGTTGGGAAAATTAGGGTGCTCTCTACCTGGAGATAATTGGTTTATTCCTTAAACTGATCTCAATATCTCAATGTGTCATGTAAATGATCTGTAGTCTGTCTTTCAAGAAGTGTTCATTGTGTAAAGTTCTATTGTTTAGCAGGTGAGAAGTTCTAAAACACCTTGTCTGGGCAAAGGACCAGTAATTAACTCATGTGGATTCTACCGGAGACAGCCGTCTGTGTCCTACAATAGGTCTCTTGAAAGGGGTCTCGTTAGTACACCATTGTATGATGATGTGGGAGGAGGATGTAATTGTATATCTGATTACATCAAGTATTTCTTTTGCTGTATATAAGTAACCTGTCTCTCAATAAAGTCATTCTATATCTGGACACCCTTCATGAAGTCTTGGCTCATGCTTGGGGATGGGGAACACTCTAACCATTGGAAGAATCATCTTGGGAGATGGAAAGAAGGCCGCAGTACCCTAACCACTGCAGGTCTTAACACTATGTAAATTGTTTAAAGGTCAACTTGTCATTTACCCAGCCAGTATCTGCACTGCATTATTTTAATTAGAGGACAGTTGAGACAGTGGGGTCTCTTGATGTCTCATTAATAGGAACTTGTCACCAAATCCAAAATATCTTGACATATTTTTGTTTAAAAAGTGTAAAATGTTACAGTTCCACCCAGGCACCAAAGATTACCCCACCCCATAAAAATATTAGTCCATCCTCACCTCCACATATATGCATGTGTGAACGTAAATGCAAATGTTTAAAAAAACAACAACAATGCAGTACACATGTAACATATTGTTGTGCATGCTTAGAGAGAGACCTATGAATTTAGGACCATTATTCCAGTTAAAGGCCAAGTTCACCTTTTAAAAATAAAACAATCAATGCACATGATTTTAAAGGTAAAAAATATGCTTTAATTATTTATTTTTACGCTGTCACCTGCAGGGCATTGCACCCATGATCAGTGAATCGCGGGTACAATGTCAGGCTCCTGCGCCCTCAGCGGCAGACAGGACATGTAGCTCTAAGTAACCCTTCCCTCCCACGCTATAGCTGAATGACGGCTACAGTGCAGGCTTACTTTACCAAATGGGCGTTGTTAAAACACACAGTAACAGTGGGTTCGGTCACATTTCTCCCCTTTTTTGACTGACCAGGTCCCTGACCCTCAACTGACTGGTCTGGAACTGTGTTAGTCACAAACTCCCACTCCAGGCAAACAGCAAAAGGAACCATTTGGGACCGTCTTTCTGCACTCCTGTGATCCAGGGCTGGGTTGCAGGTATTGGGGAGAGGTGAATATCTGTCCCGATGCCAGCGCTTCAGCTGGTAGGGAACTTAGGCTGTTAGTGCGAAGCCATTGGGGAGTAAGAGGTACTTGCTTTTCTCCTGGTGTAGTTACCAGCCACTGGGTGGTATCTTGTGTCTCCCAGACACTCCGTCTTTTTTCTGATGCTGGCCAGAGACCAACAGCACTCTGCCATGTAGCCAGCGCTTCTGTTGGGGGGATGGATACAAAGGTGGAGATCAGCCGCTGGAGAGGGGGGAAGGGTTTTCTCCCCTCCCAGTTCTGTAATTATATGCTGGGGCGACTTCTGACAGGGGCTGTCTCCCAAACCCTCCAAAAACATACTTAGGGCTGGGTGGAGGCCAGCGGAACTCTGCTGGGGGGGATGAACACTGGGGTAGTGTCCAATTGCTGGCGGGGGGGGGGGAGAATTGCTTTCTCCACTTCCGGATGGGTATATCTGCTGCTGGGGAAACAGCTCACAGTGATCATCTCTGACTCTCTGGATCTAACTGTTAGGGTGGGCAGAGGCCAGCGGTGCTCTGCCCCGTAGCCAGCTGGGGTACTGTCTAATTGCTGGGGAGGGAGAATGGCTTTCTCTACTCCCGGCTGGGATATCTGCTGCTGGGGAACCAATCACGGAGACCACCTCTCGGACTCTCCGGATCCAACTCTGAGGGTGGGCGGTGCTTTGCCTTGTAGCCAGCTTTTCTGCTGGGGAGATGATTGCTGGGGATATCTGCTGCTGGGAAAACAGCTCATGGAGATCATCTCACGGATTCTCCGGATCCAACTCTGAGGGTAGGCGGAGGCCAGCGACGCTCTGCCTCTGTCTTGCTGCTGATCACCATCTACCAGCCTTCCAGCACCCGTCTCAACTCCCCCTTCAGCGACTTTTAAGCTAGCTTGTCTTGCTTCCATTGCGGTTAGGACAGGAAAAGTAGGGGCACCCCAGCCCCATTTCCTCCGCATCTTCGCAACCGTCCGTTACTTCTCCAGGACAGTCCCAGGCAATGGGAGCCATGCCGGGCTGCTGATCACAATTGAACAGCCGCTTGTAGGCAATCTTGAGTTCCCACCCCTGCTCGACCAGAAACACCAATTCTTCCAGGTCACACACCTCTTCGGGAAGGTCCAGAACCTCATCTCAGAAGTCAAGGATGTCTTCCAGCCGCCACTTTCCATCGCTCCCAAAGTCTGGGTCTCCATATGTTTTTTGATGGAGCAGCCTCACACTGCAGTAGCCAACGCCTTCTGTCGGGCTGCTGTACCTGGCCACAGTTGAGCTTCGAACCACCGGAGGGCTCTGTAGCTGGGATCCAGCCTCATCTCCCAGGCCAATCTTCTGAGCTCCGTCTTTCCCATTAGGAACACCTTTTGCACATGATACTGCGTCCAGTACATCTCTGTGGAGGAGGGAAGAATTTTCCCCTGATGGTGCCACTTGTTGCTTAGCGTGTCTTGCCAGATTTGCCAGCAGATCACATCCCCCTAGCCGAGCAAGGAGCATTTTGTCACTGGTCCCTGATGCTGCTTCCACATGCCTTGTAGCCTCCTTCCAAACTCTGCTCTCATGCTGGTCAGTCCCCGTACCACTCCGTGGCGGCTGCCCGGATATTGAATCCCAGTGGTGGTTTGAATGCCCTAGACTGCAGGAGACATCCCACCACTGCCACCAATATGATGGATCCTGGATACCCCGGTTGGGCACCTCTGCCAGACCTGTGTCTCCTGTTCTCCAAACATACCAAACATACCTGCAGCTGGCAGACTCGCTATAACCAGCCCTTAGCCCCCTAATCACGAGGCAAACCACACAGATGTTGAGGGTTAAAAATCAGTGGCGCCTTCAGCTTTCATATTTAGGGGGGCACATGGGGGGAGAGGGACAAAAGTAAGGGGCCAACTATAAAATGCAATTGTAGATATATATTCTGGGGCCCTTCACTTCTATACA
Source organism: Rana kukunoris (assembly GCA_029574335.1). NCBI lineage: Eukaryota > Metazoa > Chordata > Amphibia > Anura > Ranidae > Rana > Rana kukunoris. The sequence continues at coordinate 69,559,875 of CM056059.1, read as the reverse complement.
AGGGTCCAAAGCAGTGGGAAAACTACCAGGGTTGCAAAGGTAGCACTTGCAACCGGGCCCTGGCATTCTGCCACTGTGGGATTCCCCAGCTTCCTCTTGCTGTCCTGCCCCTGCTATCGACAGCGATGGTCTGGAGTCTGTCTTCTTGACAGCGGTGGTAGTTTACTAAAATCTAGTGCTGGTGACATTGTGGGTGCATGCAGGGGAAGGCTGGTGCTATTGGTTACAGAGAGCTGAGCCCCTAGCTGGTCACCTAGCAGCAGTAATGCTGTATAAACTTCTCTGTTGACATGCTGATCGGGCTGTGATCCTGGTGATCAACTGTTTACAACCATTAGAAATGGGCTCGGATGTGTTTGAAATCCCCCCCCATGCCCAATCCCGCCAGGAAACCAGCACTGCACAAGGCAGTGAAACATTTCCTAACCTGTGCAGCTGAGAATCGGGAAATGCCTCACTGTCTGTGATTAGCCATATGCAGTGTTGGTTTCCTGGTGGGATTGGGCATGTGGCATTTCAAACACACAAGCCCATTTCTGACAACCAGTTGTGCTGGCAGTCCTGTGCATCAGCCCCATAAAGTAATCGGCACTGGGTCCTAAATGTGCTGTCATCATCACTGCCATTGAGACAGAGACCAGCGCTGTCAATAGCAGGGACAGGACAGCGAACCTGGTAGCTCTGTCACATGTCCACAGTGGGAGGATTCCCCCATCCACCTGAAATGTGTCGATGGGGGAATTTGATAATTTTTTTATAATTTTTTTTCCATTCAACCTAATAGTTGAATGGAAAAAAAAAAGTGATCAATGTATGGGCTGCCTAAGGCTAAGGCCAGCTATAGATAGTTTAAATCTTGGCCATTTGAACCATTAATGAGAAGCCTTAATGTACCAAGTTGATCGATCTACTTGGGTACAACCAACCTGCTTATGATTATCATTAGCGGTCGCTGCTAGTGATAATCACTGTTGGTCGGAAGAATACAATTGCTGGGCAAGAGGGATTCCCCTTTCACCACTGACTGTGTTGATGGGGGAATCACGCACAATCTGTGGTTGCAGGAAATAAATTTGTACAGGTGTTGTGACAAACTGCTCAACCTGGCAGAATCTACAACACAGTCCCTTCCTGTGAAGTATAATCAGCTTAATGGGCAAATCGCCCGCACTGCACATGCCTGATTTCAGTGGCTGACGTCGTTACACAGATGAATATGCCTTGCAGAATGCTTGACCACCTACTGCGCACGCCAGAAATCAGCAACCACTAATGAAAATTATGTTGTATGGCTGGCACAATGCTCGACTGACTACTGCGCTTGTGCACAGCAAAAATCACATAACCCTTACGAAAAATAAATTAGTGTCACCTATCAGTGCCACCTACTAGTGCCTAAAAATTATCTGTTTGCAAAGTTTTGTAACAACATCTTTTTGTTTAGAAAAAAAATTATAAACCCAGTGGTGATTAAATACCACCAAAAGAAAGCTCTATTTATGTGGAGAAAATTATAAAAAAAATGTATTTGGGTACAATGTTGCATGACCGTGCAATTGTCTTTCAAAGTGTGACACAGCTGAAAGCTAAAAATTGGCCTGGGCAGGAAGGGGGTAAAAGTGCCCAGTAGGCAAGTGGTTAAGTCACAGAACTCTGTAGAGCCTTGCACAGCTGCGCTGTTTTTAAAATATGACAGTCCGTGCAGGGAGAAGATCCCCCACCAAATGTCACAGAGGGGGATCAGGGGGTACAGGGGACTTGCTACAAAGTAACATGTTACAAAGGGTGAACTTCTCCATTAACCACTTAAGACCCGGACACTTACGCTGCTAAATGACCCAAGGTGTTTTTACAATTCGGCGCTGCGTTGCTTTAACAGACAATTGCGTGGTCGTGCGACGTGGCTCCCAAACAAAATTTGCGTCCTTTTCTTCCCACAAATAGAGCTTTCTTTCGGTGGTATTTGATCGCCTCTGCGATTTTTATTTTTTGCGCTATAAACTAAAATAGAGCGACAATTTTGAAAAAAAACACTATTTTTTTACTATTTGTTATAAAAAAAATCAAATAAACTAAATTTTAGTAAAACATTTAGGCCAAAATTTATTTAGCCACATGTCTTTAGTAAAAAAAAAAAATCGTAATAAAAAAAATAGCTACCTAGCGGGAACAGCGACACTAATACAGCGATCAGAAAAATGATCGCTTAGTGACGCTGGCAATAGGGAGTGAAAGGGTTAACTAGGGCGGTGATCAGGGGGTTAAAACTTTATTAGGGGGGGTGGGGGGGCTATCCTGAACCTAACACTAACTGTTTTTTACAGTGCCTGTCACACTGACACTAAATGCAGTGATTAAATCACTGCATTCAGTGACACTGTGACAGGGGGGTGGGGGGGGGGGCGATCACAAGGGGTTAATATGCCTATGTGAGTGTGTGTCAGTGTTGTGTTGGTGCACACTTACTGTGGATGTCTTCTCTCATCAGCAGCGCTGGGAAACAGCGCTGCGATGAGAGATTACATCATTTCCTCCTTCCTGTGTAAACACAGGAGGAGGAAGTGACAGGCTGGGAGCGCGCTCCCATTGGCTGGGAGCGATCGCGGGGGGGGCGGAAAACACGGACATCCGCCCGCTCGTCGGCGATCGCTCCCAGAGCCAGGGGGACCGCCGCACGCCGCGGAGGGGGTCCCGATGGGACCCCCGAACCGCACTAAGGCGAGGACGTAAATTTACGCCCTTGTGCCTGTACGAGCCATGTTGTGGACGTACATAGGCGTGCGGGGGTCTTTAACTGGTTAAAGGATGAGTTCACTTTTTTTTTTAATAAATGAATGCACATCTTTTTGCAAAAAAACTGTTAGCAATCTGGGCACTTCAGGAATGTAACTGTCACATTTGCTTGTGTCCTCAACCAAACTGTCAAACCATAAAATGGCTGGTGTCATAACTGATTACATATACAGCACAATGGCAGTTTTAGATCAAGCAGAATCTGCTTCTTTGGCTGTAAATAGGGGTGGACTGATAACTCATGGGGCCCCCAGGCAATAGGAGATTATGGGGCCCCCCTGGCAATAGATTATGGGGCCCGCAGGCAATAGGAGATTATGGGGCCCTCAGGCAAAAGGAGATTATGGGTCCCCAGGCAATAGATTATGGGGCCACACAGTATACACACACACAATATACACACTGTATACATACACACACTGAATAGGTACCGGGAGGGGGGGGGGGAGCTATAATCTTGGATTCTTAGACCAAAAGGATGTCGGTAAGGGACAGATGTAAAAAAAAAAAAAAAAACACATATTTTTACATACTGTCCCTGGTTTTACTGAGGCTGGCAACCCTGCTGGGGCCCCCTAGTGGCATGGGGTCCTCAGGCAGTGCCCGAGTGGTTAATCTGTCTGTGGCTGTAAAGGATAGAAGAGTTTAAGGATAAGTTCACCCTTGTACAAAAAATAATAAATGCACATCTTCTTGCAGATAAAACAAATGTGCATTTATTATTTTTTGTATTAGGAGCCTGCAAAGCATTGCACCCACGATCAGCAGATCTGAGTGCAATGCAGGGCTCTTGCAGACTCTGTGTAATCTGTCTGACTGTACCCTGTATGGGCAGGCAGTTACACACTACCAGGAAGAATTAATGAACTACCACAGCCAGGGCTTCTGTTAGAAATCAGGGGGCCCCATACAGCCCCCCCTCCTCCTGCGGCCAAAAGTACATAGATGTATTAGTCCCTTTCTCTACAGCCTCAGCTGCATAGATGAATTAATAGGAAGCTCTCTGAGTCTTCCTGCTCATTCAGAAACTGATAAGGCAGTACAGCCGACCCTCCTGTACTGAGCCTCCTTGAGTTCAAAAGAGGGGCCCAGGCACCTGTTGAGCAGGAGAGTCAGCTCTTCTGTCTTCCACCGCAGCACTGGCGGTTTCTCCTCCTCCTCTCTCCGGCTGAATTGCAAGGGCATTGGTTCTAGCACATACGCCTCTTCCATCTGCTGTCCAAGCCCCCCTGTGTGCCCCTTTGCCCTGCAACGCTGCTGGCTTCCCCTTTTCCCTCTCCCGGCGGCAGCTGGCCCCTTCCTTTTCTGAACGAACACAGTGAGCGATCGCTACCAATTACTTCTGTGTCCATTCATCACTAAAGCATAGTTAACTGTGTTGGTAGCGATCGCTCACTGTGTTCATTCAGAAAAGGAAGGGGCCAGCTGCCACCGGGAGAGGGAAAAGGGGAAGCCAGCAGCGTTGCAGGGAAAAAGGGCACACAGGGGGGCTTGGACAGCAGATGGAAGAGGCGTATGTGCTAGAGGAGGAGGAGAAACCGCCAGTGCTGCGGTGGAAGACAGAAGAGATGACTCTCTTGCTTAACAGGTGCCTGGGCCCCTCTTTTGAACTCAAGGAGGCTCAGTACAGGAGGGTTGGCTGTACTGCCTTATCAGCAGCCTTGACTACAGGCTTGACAGTGCCATGGCAGTCCATTGAGAACTATAAGTGGACAGCCGCAAAAGTTGCAGGACCTTGTAGTTTTCCAATCGTAAAACTCTGTGAATGAATGATGTGGGTGGAGTCCTGCATAGCCATGTTCTTTGCAGATTATGACAAAGAGCAGGAGGAGGGTAGAAGATCCACATGTCGGGGCCAGTAGATTTTTAACATGTTACACCCTGAATATTGATATAACATGTTCCAAACATGAACTTATCCATTAGCTCTAAACTGATGACCTTCTTTTAAAGCATTGGGGGTTACTTACGAAAGGCAAATCCACTTGAAATTGCACTGGAAGTGCAGTCGCTGTAGATCTGAATTGAGGGGAAACTCTGCTGCATAGGTGTGCGCAGCCTATTGCATTAGGGTGTGCACCCCAAAGCCCAAGCACACACTACCGATCACTCACGATGTTCATTCAGAAAAGGGAGGAGCCGGTAAATTTACATATTTACTGGCCCCTTCCCCACTCCTAAAACATCCCAGCAGAAACAGCCAATAGGAGAGAAGGGAAGCTGGCAGTGCTGCAGGGGGAAAGATGGAAGCCAGGGCAGTAGGGGGAATCTGTGCTGCACAGGGTGATTAGGGTGTGCCTGGGCACACACCCTGTGCGCACGCCTATGCTCTGCTGATTTTATTACCCAATAATGCGCAAGCTAAAATGCTGTTTTCTATTTTCCTTGCATGTCCCCCTCGGATCTACAGCGACTGCACTTCCAAGTGCAATTTCAGGTGCAGTTTGTACTTGTAGTGCAAAGTGGATTCGCCTTTCGTAAATAACCCCCAATGCCTCTGTGTTGGGTGTTGAAGTTTGTCGCCATTTCATGGGTGCACAATTTTAAAACATGTTTGATATCTTTTTACGTGGCACAACCATATATTTTATGTTTTTTTTAAAAAACAAATTGGGTTATATTTTGCTTTTATGTGCTCTAATATTACCTTTATCGTATTTTTTCCTGAGATTTTGTGATTTGTAAAACCATTGCACTAATTACCTGTAATATAAAATATTGTAACTACTGTTGTATTCTCCAGGGTCTCTCTCTACTTTAAGAAAATATAGTATGTTTGGGGGTTCACCTAATCTTCAGGACTAGAATACATTTTTGAACATGTGTGCAAAGAACAAAAACAAAACAAAAAAAAAACGGCCTCGGCAGCGAAAGAGTTACAAGTTGTATGTAGGCTTGTTCTATTCTCCTTCCAATCCGATATGTCAGCACAGAGACGACCAATGACGTTTCTGGGGCGCGGCATGAACCGGAAATGTTCGTTGTGGACACCTAATTACAGAATTGTTTTGTTGTTGGTGTCGGGGGTGGTTCGGGTTCTCTGAGGTGAGTGTATGGGGGCGCGGAGGGTGAGGGATGGACCGAGGAGAGGCCGTACTGCGGACGGATCCATCATGCGTCTTCTCGGGATGAAAACTCATTGTGTGAGAGTCTCATCACCGGAAACCAGCACTCGTCCCCCGGCTCTTCAGAACCAGAACATGTGCTGAGGGTGGTGGGAGATGTGTGTGACATGTGTCCGGCATTCATTACCTCATGGTAGTAATGTGTGTGTGACACCCCGATGTTGTCTGTAATCCAGTGTATATACAGGCGATATCACTGCCTGCTGTGAGGCCTGCCGAGGAGGAGGGGGGCAGTCAGTCATGGGTGGAGTGTGTGCCCTCAAGTCTCTGTCTTGGTGCGGGTGGTCCCTCGCCCTTTCTTGGTGGGTGGTCCTTTTGCCTTGGGTACCCTTGGCGGGTGGACCCTCGCCCTTCCTTGGCGGGTGGTCCCTCGCCCTTCCTTGGCGGGTGGTCCCTCGCCCTTCCTTGGCGGGTGGTCCCTCGCCCTTCCTTGGCGGGTGGTCCCTCGCCCTTCCTTGGCGGGTGGTCCCTCGCCCTTCCTTGGCGGGTGGTCCCTCGCCCTTCCTTGGCGGGTGGTCCCTCGCCCTTCCTTGGCGGGTGGTCCCTCGCCCTTCCTTGGCGGGTGGTCCCTCGCCCTTCCTTGGCGGGTGGTCCCTCCCTGGCGCCCTTGGCAGGTGTGCACATGCCCTCACTTTGGATGGTGTGTGGAGCTCTGACTCTCCTAGTTGGTGTATAAGGCCCGCCCCACAGAAGGTTGTGTAAGGGGCTACATAAGTGGTGTGTGTGTGTGTGTGTGTATATATCTGTGCCCCTGGAAGGGGTGGTTTTTGAGATGCTACACTGATGTGTGAGTCACTGTACCCCTGACTCTTGCATGTGTTGGGTGCTGTGTGTCTGGTGTTCTTGGCATGCAAGTCAGCCTGCAGTTTGTCATCTGGTCAGACATTATATATATATATATATATATATATATATATATATATATATATATATTCTCACACAGTTAAAGGGGTTGTAAAGGTACAACTTTGTTTCCCTAAGGGCCCTTTCACACTGTGCAGGGACCGCCCTGTCTCTCCTCCGCTATCCCCTATGGGTAATCGGATGGAAACGGACCGTCTGTTCGTTTGCATCCGATCCACCGGACGGAAGAAAAATAGGGTTTTCTTCCGTCCGCAAAACGGATCCAGACGGACGCGGATCGTAGGCGGACGTTAGCAGATGCATCATCCGCTAACGGATCCGCTCCCATAGGGCCCCATTCTAAGTCTGTTTAAAAGCGGACCGTTCGTCCGCACGTGTGAAAGGGCCCTAAATAGCTTCCTTTACCTTAGTGCAGTCCGCCTTAACTTACCTCATCCTTCCATTTTGCTTTTAAATGTCCTTATTTCTTCTGAGAAATCATCACTTCCTGTTCTTCTGTCTGTAGCTCAACACCGTAATGCAAGGCTTTCTCCCTACAGGAGAGTCAGGACGCCCACTAACACACAGCTCCTTTCTCTCAGCAATGTAGAGCATCCTGACTCTCCTGTAGTCCAAGGGAGGGGGCGAGCACGACGCTACACACCAGGGAGAAAGCCTTATATTGCTGTATGGAGTTACAGACAGAAAAGCAGGAAGTGAGGATTTCTCAGAAGAAATAAGGACATTTAAAAGCAAAATGGAAGGATGAGGTAAGTGAAGGAGGACTGCACTAAGGTAAAGGAAGCTATTTAGGAAAAAAAAAAATTACCTTTACAACCCCTTTAATGTGTTCAGTCTCCCTCTCCCCGGCAAGGGCATTGCAATTCCAGCAAAGGGTTTTATAATCTAAAAAAAAAAAAAAAGCCTAAATCAAACAAAACCCCAGTGCAATGATGACAACTTACTGCCTGTTCACACCACAAAAACATCCTCAAGATCTGTTCCGGGTGTTTCCGCCTGCACTTTTGTAACTTATTTTTGATGCGTTTTACGTAATTCCATGACAATTCTGTTCTGGAAAAAAGCAGCATGTTCTTTTATTTATTTTTTCTCCTGTAACTGAAAAGCACTGTGCCGGTGCCCCTGAATCCCATATAACCTACTTTCCATGATTTTTTGATGAAGAAGAATAAAAAAACATACGTGTTGTGAAAATGCCCTTACTGTGTACAGTGCCTTGCAAAAGTATTCGACCCCCTTGAACTTTGCGACCCTTTGCCACATTTCAGGCTTCAAACATAAAGATTTAAAACTGTAATTTTTTGTGAAGAATCAACAAGTGGGGCACAATCATGAAGTGGAACGAAATTTTATTGAATCTTTCAAACTTTTTTAACAAATAAAAAACTGAAATTGGGCGTGCAAAATTATTCAGCCCCCTTAAGGTAATACTTTGTAGCGCCACCTTTTGCTGCGATTACAGCTGTAAGTCGCTTGGGGTATGTCTCTATCAGTTTTGCACATCGAGAGACTGAAATTTTTGCCCATTCCTCCTTGCAAAACAGCTCAAGCTCAGTGAGGTTGGATGGAGAGCGTTTGTGAACAGCAGTTTTCAGTTCTTTCCACAGATTCTTGATTGGATTTAGGTCTGTACTTTGACTTGGCCATTCCAACACCTGGATATGTTTATTTGTGAACCATTCCATTGTAGATTTTGCTTTATGTTTTGGATCATTGTCTTGTTGGAAGACAAATCTCCGTCCCAGTCTCAGGTCTTATGCAGACTCCATCAGGTTTTCTTCCAGAATGGTCCTGTATTTGGCTCCATCAATCTTCCTATCAATTTTAACCATCTTCCCTGTCCCTGCTGAAGAAAAGCAGGCCCAAACCATGATGCTGCCACCACCATGTTTGACAGTGGGGATGGTGTGTTCAGGGTGATGAGCTGTGTTGCTTTTACGCCAAACATAACGTTTTGCATTGTTGCCAAAAAGTTGGATTTTGGTTTCATCTGACCAGAGCACCTTCTTCCACATGTTTGATGTGTCTCCCAGGTGGCTTGTGGCAAACTTTAAACTACACTTTTTATGGATATCTTTAAGAAATGTCTTTCTTCTTGCCACTTTTCCATAAAGGCCAGATTTGTGCAGTATATGACTGATTGTTGTCCTATGGACAGAGTCTCCCACCTCAGCTGTAGATCTCTGCAGTTCATCCAGAGTGATCATGGGCCTCTTGGCTGCATCTCTGATCAGTCTTCTCCTTTGTATGAGCTGAAAGTTTAGAGGGACGGCCAGGTCTTCGTAGATTTGCAGTGGTCTGATACTCCTTCCATTTCAATATTATCGCTTGCACAGTGCTCCTTGGGATGTTTAAAGCTTGGTATCCAAATCCGGCTTTAAACTTCTCTATAACAGTATCTCGGACCTGCCTGGTGTGTTCCTTGTTCTTCATGATGCTCTCTGCGCTTTAAACGGACCTCCTGAGACTATCACAGTGCAGGTGCATTTATACGGAGACTTGATTACACACAGGTGGATTCTATTTATCATCATTAGTCATTTAGGTCAACATTGGGTCATTCAGAGATCCTCACTGAACTTCTGGAGAGAGTTTGCTGCACTGAAAGTAAAGGGGCTGAATAATTTTGCGCGCCCAATTTTTCAGTTTTTTATTTGAAATATTCAATAAATTTTATTCCACTTCATGATTGTGTCCCACTTGTTGATTCTTCACCAAAAATTAGTTTTATATCTTTGTTTGAAGCCTAAAATGTGGCAAAAGGTCGCAAAGTTCAAGGGGGGCAAATACTTTCGCAAGGCACTGTAGTTTAAATCGCTGTGTATTGCTGCTGACAAACACCACTGATAAATATATATGTAAACAGTTCCGCACTGTACCTCCTTCCCACCCAGTCAATGTGCAACGTAACACTTCCCAAATAATACATTTTATCTCAACCTGTTCCAGAAAAAATTAAAGCCTAGTACACACATCAGGTTTTTTGGGCTAAACAGAAATTAATACTATTCTGTGTGCATTTAAATAAAAGCCATTTAGGCTCCATTCACACTAATGCCTTTTCTTTCTCGTACATCACGGGACACGGCACATATTCATTACTATGTGGGTTATATGGAGTACCTTCAGGTGTGGACACTGGCAATCTTCAAACAGGAAGTCCCCTCCCTATATAACCCCCTCCCCTAGAGGGAGTCCCTCAGTTTTTTCGCCAGTGTCTTAGGTGTTGGTCACGGAATAGCTTTGCTCCACATCCTTGGGATTAAGGGCGGGCTACCGGATCTGTCCAAGGAGCCTCAGTGCCAAAGTGGACAGTACCCGGGCCCCAAACCGTGGGGTTTTGCCTATAATGCTCCTCTTTGGAGGGCTGGACCCTGGGCCCAGGACTTGGAGTTTGCAAAAACCATAAAGTTCCTGTTTTGCCAGGGTGCTATATAGGTCCAGGACAGTGGGTACCTTCATAGGACCCCAGGGCCTGAAGGTCTACTACGCTACCCACGGAGATGGGAGAAGATTGGATCAGTTTGCTGGTCAAACATCCTGCAGCATGGAGCAGGTAAGGGGGAGCCTGCGGGACTTGGTTCGACAGCAGGCTCCCCGGGGTAACCTAAAAGGGGGGATAGCCTAAGTATGCTCTGCATGGGCAACCGTGATCACTATGTCTAAAAGAGACAGGATGACACCCTTTCTCCCCCCATCACTAGGCCCCCCTGTCTAAATATGTGTTGCTAGCTAACCTGCTGTTTCTTCCTAGGGCTAGTAAGGATCCCTAGGGGCCTTGAGAGAGTCCTACCTGGCCGGGGGTTTGAATCTGCCGCCTGTTTCTGCGTGCCTGGATCTCCAGCAGCGCGGCTCCTCCATGTTCCTCCTGTATCCGGCATACGCGCGCGCGCACGTCTTATTGACGTTTTTTGCGCCGTCCAGACAGGAGGGCGGGGGGGGGCGGGCCTGCGGCGTCATACAGGGGCGCGCCTTTGTGCTGTTATAGACAGCAGGCCTTGTCAGGGCTCAGTCTGAGGCTGATTTTTTCAAGGAGAGGACGCAGAGCGGCAGAACAGTGACTCCCGGTGGCGGAAGAGGGGTAGTACATGTGGACTTTGTTCCAATGCCTTTATTGTTAAGCCAAGAAATCCCCCTTATTTTGCAGCAGGTTGGAGGCTGGCAAACTTAAATTAGGGTCATTGTATGTTGTCAAATATATAATATATAATATATAATTATTTAAAAAAAAAAAAAAAAAAAAAAAAAAAAAAAGACCAACATACGGGCCCATCAGTTTTTGGGGACACTAGTGATCTATTCTCCCCTAAACTCTGAAAATTGTACTCCTGGCCACTACAGTCTGTTGTGTGGGCGGAGTCCCTCGATTTTGTATTATGGCTTCCAAGGGTTCGGGGTCAAAGGGGACAAAAAAGACCAAAAAACAAAAGGGGTCCCTTTCTGATTCTGATATGCCGATACTTTCCCCGCAGCTTATTAATTTAAGAAGCGCCTTGGATGAGCCATTAGGGGGATCTGGTGCGGAGGCTGGCCCAGATCAGCCCAGCCCTGTGTTTATCACAGAGGAGATGCTAGCCGTATCCCTAGGGGGGCTAGAAGAGAGAATAGCGGCATTGATCGCCAGAGCTATTCCTGGTAAGAAACGGGTTAGATCCCCATCACCAGGGGGTGTATCCTCAGATGCTGAGATTCTCTCTCCGGAGGAATTAGAATCACAGGAGGATCAACTGGACCTGAACCAAGAGGGTTCAGGGATGGAGGGGTCTACCTCTGAGGAACCATTTTCAGACTCCCAGACAGAGAGACTGTGGGTACAGTCTTTGACGGACATGGTCCGCTCGGCATTTAGTTTGCCATTGCCAGAACTTCAGGTTCCTCCGGTATCCTCTCTGGGCTCTTTGAAAGCCCCGTTAAGCAACGCAGTTTTTCCGGTCCATCCTCTCTTGGAGGAATTGATCTTTCGGGATTGGGTACGGCCGGACAGGGTTTTTCTGCCACCGAAAAGATTTGCGGTCATTTATCCCATGGAGGAAAAATTCTCCAAGAAGTGGAGGCTCCCAGTAGTGGATGCAGCCATCTCATGTGTGAATAAATCACTAACTTGCCCGGTGGAAAACATACATATGTTTAAAGATCCGGTTGATAAAAGATTAGAGACACTTTTAAAAGCATCCTTTGCTACGGCAGGAGCAGTGGTGCAGCCAGCGGTAGCTGCAATTGGAGTTTGTCAGGCATTAAAAGACCAGACAAAAGAGACGTTAAAGGACATGCCTACCCAACAAGCAGAAGAGTTTGCTGACATTCCCAGAGCTCTGTGTTTCGCGGTAGATGCTATAAAAGATTCCATCCAGCAGGCTTCTCGTTTATCACTATGTTTGGTACACATGAGAAGGCTCTTATGGTTGAAGAACTGGGCGGCAGAACCCCCATGCAAAAAGCTTCTGGCAGGATTTCCCTTCCATGGAGGACGACTCTTCGGAGAAGATCTGGATAAATATATTCAGACTATTTCAAATGGCAAGAGTACCCTTTTACCGGTCAAAAAGACATTCCGGGCTCCTACATTTAAAAGGCAGCTTTTTCCTGTCTCGGGGCCCTCTAATTCCAGGCAGTATCGACGGCCGCCTGCACGATCCAACGTTAACAGTAGATCGCAGGGACAGACCCCTGGGGGTAAGAAGCCGTGGTATCGCAAGCCGTCAAAGACAGCCCCTAAGTCTGCCTTATGAAGGGGCGCCCCCACTCTCACGGGTGGGGGAAAGGCTTCGTCTCTTCTCAGAAGTTTGGGAAGCCAAGATCCCCGACAATTGGGCCCGGGCATCTGTAACCACAGGTTACAGATTGGAGTTTCTAAGATATCCTCCGCCTCATTTTCAAGAATCAAGGCTACCAAGGGATCCAGCAAGGAAGGCCTCAATGCTGGCAGCTTTGGATCACCTGCTTTGCCAGGACGTAATTATAGAAGTGCCAGCCCAAGAGCAAGGCCTAGGTTTCTATTCCAATCTCTTTGTCATACCAAAGCCCAACGGCGATGTCAGGCCAATCTTGGACCTAAAGAGGTTAAACGCTTATCTAAGGGTGCGGTCCTTCCGGATGGAATCCATCCGGTCAGCAGCCGCCGCGCTTCAGAAAGACGATTTTCTGGCCTCCATAGACATAAAAGATGCTTACCTTCGTGTACCAATCTTTCAGTCGCATCAAAGGTTTTTACGCTTCGCGGTGGGGCAGCGACACTTCCAATTCAGGGCGCTCCCTTTCGGGCTGGCCACGGCCCCCCGGGTATTCACGAAGATCCTAGCCCCAGTTCTGGCCAATTTAAGGATCCAAGGAGTCACAGTCCTAGCATACTTGGACGACCTTTTAATCATAGATCACTCACGGACGGGTCTGCAAAAGGCAGTAAACCTCACGGTTCGGTACCTCGAAGAATTCGGCTGGGTCCTAAACCAGGGAAAGTCAGCATTCCAGCCTACAAAGCAGTTGGAATACCTCGGCATGAGGTTAGACACAGAACATCAAAAGGTGTTCCTGCCCCTTGTAAAGATCAAGGCGATCAAGGGGTTGGTTCAGTTGGTTATAAACAAGAAAAGACCAACTATTCGCCTGTGTATGCGATTACTAGGCAAGCTAGTGGCCACATTCGAGGCAGTACCATACGCTCAGATCCACACTCGCGTCCTACAGGCAGCCATTCTAGCAGCCTGGGGCAAGAGGGCACATGCCTTAGAGTCCCCTTTGACGCTATCATCAAGGGTCCGACAGAGCCTGGCCTGGTGGTTGAACCCTCAGAATCTTCTAAAGGGAAGATCCTTCAGCCCTGTTGTCTGGAAGGTAGTTACCACAGACGCCAGCCTGGCAGGCTGGGGGGCGGTCTTCGAAGGGTTCTCCCGCCAGGGAACTTGGGTGAAAGCAGAGAGGCAGCTCCCCATCAATATCTGGGAAATCAGAGCTGCTCGCCTAGCCCTGTTGGCGTGGACCTCCAGATTAAAGGGGTTCCCGGTGAGAATCCAGTCAGACAATGCCACGGCGGTGGCATACATAAACCACCAAGGGGGAACCAGGAGCCAGGCCGCTCAAAGGGAAGTGAACTTGATTTTTCAATGGGCAGAGGTTCATGTACCCTGCATTTCAGCGATATTCATTCCCGGAGTGGACAACCTGCAGGCAGACTTCTTAAGTCGCCAGAGTCTGTTGCCAGGGGAGTGGTCTCTGCATCCCCAGGTCTTTCAGACAATCTGCCAGAGGTGGGGAACGCCAGACGTAGATATAATGGCATCCAGGTTCAACAAGAAACTAGACAGGTTCGTGTCGCGAGCGAGGGATCCTATGGCCTGCGGAACCGATGCGTTGGTTTGCCCTTGGCATCAATTCAAACTTCTATATGCATTCCCTCCACTACAGTTACTCCCCCGCCTGTTGCGCAAGATCAGAGTGGAGCACAAGCCAGTCATTCTAATAGCTCCAGCTTGCCCCCGGAGGGCTTGGTACTCACTAGTCCTGAATATGGCAGTGGGAGACCCTTGGACTCTTCCTCTACAACCAGACCTACTCTCACAAGGCCCGATCCTCCACCCTACATTACAGCGTCTAAATTTGACGGCCTGGAGGCTGAATCCCTGATTCTCAGGGGTAGGGGTCTGTCTAAGCAGGTAATCCCTACCCTGATTAAGGCTAGAAAGCCGGTCTCCAGGGTAATTTATTACAGGGTGTGGAGGAACTATATAGGCTGGTGTGAATCCAAAAGATGGAATTGCCGCAAATATACTATTGATAGGGTGTTAAGTTTTCTCCAGCTAGGAGTGGATAAAGGCCTGGCACTAAGCACAATCAAAGGACAGATCTCAGCTCTGTCAGTGTGGTTTCAGAGGCCGCTGGCCACCCACTCGCTGGTAAAGACCTTCTTACAGGGGGTCTTGCGTATTAATCCTCCTGTCAAGTCACCAGTTTGTCCTTGGGACCTAAATCTTGTCCTGTCCACTCTACAGAAACAGCCTTTTGAGCCTTTGGCTGAGATTCCTTTACTCTTACTGACAAGAAAATTGGTTTTCTTGGTCGCCATAGTTTCGGCCAGGAGAGTGTCAGAATTAGCAGCCTTATCGTGTAAGGAACCATATCTTGTTCTGCATAAGGACAGGGCAGTTCTCCGGCCCCATCCTTCCTTTCTACCAAAGGTTATATCCAAATTTCACTTAAACCAGGATTTGGTACTTCCATCCTTCTTTCCAAAACCTACATCTAGAAAGGAGGGGTTGCTGCATACCTTGGATATTGTCCGGGCCATGAAGGCCTATCTTAAAGCTACGGAAAAGATCCGGAAAACAGAGGTGTTATTCGTTCTACCAGATGGCCCCAAGAAGGGGCAGGCAGCTGCAAAATCCACCATCTCGAGATGGATTAGACAATTAATCATTCAAGCCTACGGATTGAAGAGGTTGCCCCCTCCGTTGTCGGTAAAGGCCCATTCTACCAGGGCCATGGGCGCCTCTTGGGCAGCACACCATCAGATCTCTATGGCTCAGATATGCAAGGCGGCAACGTGGTCATCAGTCCACACGTTTACAAGGTTTTATCAACTAGACGTGAGAAGAAATGCGGATACTGCCTTTGGTCAGGCAGTACTACAGGCTGCAGTTTGAAATCCTCGGGATCAGAAACACCCTTGGTTATATATAAAAAAAAAAAAAAAAAAAAAAAAAAGAAAAAGGTTCTTCTTTCTTGACTAATTTGGAAATATTATTATGATTTGAGTTTAGCTCTAAAATTGAATCCTTCTTTGGAAGATGTCTCCCTCCCCTCATTAAAGCATTGCTTTCGGACATCCCACATAGTAATGAATATGCCGCTCTGTGTCCCGTGATGTACGAGAAAGAAAAAGGGATTTTTAAATACAGCTTACCTGTAAAATCCTTTTCTTGGAGTACATCACGGGACACAGAGCTCCCACCCCTCTTTTGGGTGACCATTTTGGGAGGCATACTGCTTGCTACAAAACTGAGGGACTCCCTCTAGGGGAGGGGGTTATATAGGGAGGGGACTTCCTGTTTGAAGATTGCCAGTGTCCACACCTGAAGGTACTCCATATAACCCACATAGTAATGAATATGCCGCTCTGTGTCCCGTGATGTACTCCAAGAAAAGGATTTTACAGGTAAGCTGTATTTAAAAATCCCTTTTTTTCATGCTTTTTGGAGAAATACAGGACATTTTTTTTTTCTTTACATGGGTTCTTATGGAACACGTTCACATCAATGCATTTTTGTGCCTCTGCGTTTCTGGAAAGGATCATAGACTTTATTAGATACAAAACTGTGCTTTTTTTTTGGTTCAGTAGATTCTAATGGAGAAGTTGCAGAAAAGCATGTAGTGCGGTTTTTACAGTGATTTTGCCACGATTTCCGTTTTTTAACCACTTGCTTACTGGGCACATACACCCCCCTCCTGCCCAGGTGAAATTTCAGCCTCTGGCACTGCGTCGCTTTAACTGACAATTGCGCGGTCGTGCGACATGGCTCCCAAACAAAATTGACGTCCTTTTTTTTTTTTTTTCTCCCACAAGTAGAGCTTTCTTTTGGTGGTATTTGATCACCTCTGCAGTTTTTATTTTTTGCGCTATAAACAAAAAAGTGCGACAATTTTGAAAAAAAATACAATATTTTTTACTTTTGCTTGTTGCCCAGTTTAAAAAATAAATAACAATTTTCTCAGTCTAGGCCGATACGTATTCTACAAATTTTTGGTAAATAAGCGACTGGTTTGCGCAAAAGTTATAGTGCCTACAAAATAGGGGACAGATTTTTTTTTTTTTTTTTTTACTAGTAATGGCAGCGATCTGCGATTTATTTTTTTATTATTATTGGGACTGCGACATTATGGCGGACACTTTTGACACATTTTTGGCACCATTCACATTTATACTGCGATCAGTGCTATAAATATGCACTAGTTGCTGTATAAATGTGACTGGCATTGAAGGGGTTAACATTAGGGGGTGAGGATGTGTAAATGTGTACCCTGAATTGTGTTTTAACTGTGGGGGGAGGTTGACTGACTGGGGAGGTGACCGATCTGTGTCCCATGTACAAGTGACACAGATCGGTCTCCTCTGTCCATGACGGGACGCTGTCTCTGTGTGAGCCGACAATGAGAGATGATCTCATATGTTTACATTTGAGATCATCTCTCATTGGCCGCACAGATCGCACAGCAAACGGCCACTCTGATTGGCCGTTCGCCACGATCCGTGATTGGCTGTGTCCAAGGGACATGGCCACCTTAGAATTTCCCCCGCTGCGCGCACGGGGAATGCCCAAAGGGGTGGATGTCAAAAGACGTCCTGTTCCCCCCCCAAAAAAAACATAAAAAAATAGCTGTCAAAAAGCACTGCAGAAACGGTCAAAACAACATGCATAGATGTGAATCGAGTCTTATGTAGAAATTCAGAAAACTGAGAAGTTCCTTCACTTTTTACAAACGTTTCTAGACAGCTTGACTTTCTGTGACCACGAAGATAATGTTTTGTATTCAAAAATATTTCTCTTTAGCTTGTGAAATTTAGGCACATTTTCTCAAACTGGCTTGAATACTGCTTTAGTCGATAATTTTATTATTTTAAAGATAGTATTTTATTTTTTATTGTTTTTGCAGTTGTAATGTTGATCTGCTGGAATAGTTCTCTGATGAGCACTGGGGCATGTGTTAAAAGGGCTAGGGAAATGTTTTTTTATATAATGTGTTCATTTATATCGGACAACCATATTCCAAAGTGTTTATAAATAATGGTAGAACCATTCCAACCTTCCTTGCCTGGTAGTCACAGCTGCTTGCTGCGTAACAAGTTGTCATACAGCGTACCTGTAAAACTGACACTAATATGCAACTACGAAGTTCCTACTAGGAAGCCTTGTTTTTTTGCATGTTTGTTATTGGATGAGGTCACTGACCAATATGGTAACCCATTGGAGGAAGTAGGACAAATTTGATTTTATTATTTTGATTTGATTTTATTATTTGTAAAGCGCCAAATACAGTTCAAGAACTGTGCCCAAGTGCTAGATGCTAGTGAACATTCTGCATTATAGTACCCCAAACTCTTTAACTTTATTGCTACCATTTTAACCACTTAAGACCCGGACCAAAATGCAGGTAAAGGACCTTGCCCCTTTTTGCGATTCGGCACTGCGACGTTTTAACTGACAATTGCACGGTCGTGCGACGTGGCTCCCAAACAAAATTGGCGTCCTTTTTCCCCACAAATAGCGCTTTCTTTTGGTGGTATTTGATCACCTCTGCGGTTTTTATTTTTTGCGCTCTAAACAAAAATAGAGCGACAATTTTAAAAAAAATGCAATATTTTTTACTTTTTTCTATAATAAATACCCCCCAAAAATATATAAAAAAACGTTTTTTTTCCTTAGTTTAGGCCGATACGTATTCTTCTACCTATTTTTGGTAAAAAAAAATCGCAATAAGCGTTTATCAGTTGGTTTTCGCAAAATTTATAGCGTTTACAAAATAAGGCATAGTTTTATTGCATTTTTATAATTTTTTTTTTTTTTTACTACTAATAGCGGCGATCAGCGATATATATATTTTTTTTTTTGTGACTGCGACATCACGGCGGACACTTCGGACAATTTTGACACATTTTTGGGACAATTGTCATTTTCACAGCAAAAATGCATTTAAATTGCATTGTTTACTGTGGAAATGACAGTTGCAGTTTGGGAGTTAACCACAGGGGGCGCTGTGACTTTGAGTGTTCCCTGTGTGTGTGTTTACAACTGTAGGGGGGTGTGACGTCATCGATCGCGTCCCCCTATAACAGGGATGACGCGATCGATGCTGCGGCCACAGTGAAGCACGGGGAAGCCGTGTTTACACACGGCTCTCCCCGTTCTTCAGCTCCAGGGATGGATCGCCGCACTGCAGCGGCGATCGGGTCCGCGAGTCCCGCGGTCCCGGAGCTTCGGACCGGGTCGCGGGAGCGCGCCCGTGACCCACGGCTGGGTACTAAAACCAACGTATATATATTGATGTGCCCAGCCGTGCCATTTTGCCGACGTATATGTGCAGTAGGCGGTCCTTAAGTGGTTAAGCAAAGTAATGGATTTGCCTTTGACGCTTTTAAGCTTTCTTCTGTTAAAGGGTTAGTTCACCTTTAGCAAAAACTGCCTATGCAGATAAGGGGTGTCGGTAGAAAAACACAATCTGTAGATTTTGTTGAATAATGTCCTTGCTATAAATGTAGGCCATTTATAAACCTCATGATGCCTGACTGGAAAACTTATAGGATGTTGCTAAGGAAAGCCTAGTGTTACTGCTCACATCCACCATCACAGGAGTGAGCTCTTTCTGATTCAAACCCCATCACACGCACATTCCCTCCCCTTAATGCAGTAGTTCTAAGCTCAGCATGTGAAAGCTCACTCCTGTGGTGGTGAACGCGAGCAGTAAGAACCCTTTCGCCCTTTCCAGATGTTTTAGTGCCTGAAAACTGCCCCACATGCTGCCTGAATGTGAAAGTGCTTTCACACTGGAGCGGTGCGCTTGTGGGATTTTAGAAAAAGTCCTGCAAGAAGCACCTTTTGGGGCAGTTTGGAAGTGCTGTATACAACCCCTTCAGCTGCTGGGGGAATAAAAGCACCGTGCTAGAAAAAAAATTGCTACTTGTCCAGCGGCAAAGCGCCGCTAAATTGATGCAGCACTTTAACGCTAACACATGGGCGGCCCCAGTGTGACACTAACTAGGCTTCAGGTGTCATGAAATGCATAAATGGTCTACACAAGGGGTGCCCAAACTTTTGTAGAGCGAGGGCCACTTAAGTGAATTGGTAACTGGCCGCCGGCCACAATGAGTAGAGCGGGAGGATGACAGGTCCGTGTCCATGGACACAGCCCACTCTATTCTATGGGCCCTCAGATCCAATCTGCCCAGACGGAAGGAGGCAGATCCCTTTCTATTTTTTAGGTAGGCAGGTGTGAACAGACACAAGCCTGTTTACATCTGCTGCTCTATAGAGGTAAATGGTCAATCTGATTGGGTCGGACCGATCATGTGAAAGGGGCCCAAGGCTGCTTTCACACTGATGCTCCGCAGCCACTTGCTTCCTCTACCAGCGGCTTCATTCACAAAACTGCTGCTCTGGGATAGCAGGTCGGCAACCCGTAATCTGGGCTTGGCAATCTGCCATCCCAGAGCAGGAGGTCGAAGGCCATATCAGAGGGCTCCCCGGGCCACATGTAAATCTATTGTGAAATAAATGTTGGCGCTGCCATTTTTTTAAATAACGGACATTATACTTACCTGCTCTGTGCAGTGGTTTTGCACAGAGCAGCACCGATCCTCCTCTTCTGGGGTGTCTGGGCTTTGTAGTTGAAACGCGTGTTTCTAGAGGACCTCTTTTTGGACCTCTTTTTGTGGACAATCTGACCGTGTGTAAGCTCCATCGGACAACATTTTTTGCTTTTTTATCGGACAAATGTTCGCTGTGAGAACACACAAACTTTCCAAGAAACAAATGTCCTACGTCGGCTAATCCGATCATGTGTACACAAGTCCATTGGACTAAAGTCCAAACGCGCATTCTCTGAACAAATGCTAAATATCAGACAATAGCAGAAGTTGCCCAAGGGGTGGAGGTAAAGAGCAGAAAAACCACATAGTATGTCTATTACGTCACTACGTTTGTGTTTGTTGGCTGTAAGTCCTGTCGTGTGTATGCTACCAAGGTACACGGCCAACGCCCATTCGGTGCAAAATCCATGGAAAAATCAGTTGGAAGTCCAATCGTGTGTATGAGAAGACATCTCTGCGAATCCCCATTTACTTCAGTGGTTGGGTGTAGATAGATGAATGTTCTGAGCTCTTCGTTGCCTTTCTGTGACCAGAAGCATGAAGCATGACCTATTGAGATGCATTTGCATGGTAGGCAAAGCAGCCTTTGCCGTGTTTTTTGTTTTGAAACGCATGTGTTTAATTAGTGCTGTGGTCACATCCAAAAGGCAGCATCCAACAATGCCTAGCTGACCCTGTTACAGGATGTTGTGTAAGGAAACGGGCATGCCTCCTCTTGTCTTTTTTGATTAGCCCAGACATGCTAATAATCCAAGTTCCAAATGCTTGTATTCCGTGTACATCAACGTCTTTCTTTGCAGATGTCTTGAAATATTGTGCTGTCAACAGGTTCAAGAAATACTATGTTTAAAGTTTTTGCTCTGCTTAAAAGCCATACAAATAGTTTACTTTGCATGCCTAATCTTGTATGCGCATTGCCGTGTTGCATGATTATAAGTCCACTCTTGTATACACTTCTGCACTTGTGTTTTAGTTAAACCATTTTTTGGTTGAATCAAATGTCTGGACATTAAAGTGTAAGTAAACCCTCCTATCGTTTTTAGCCAAGGAAGCTGCCATCTTAGCCTCTGTTTAATTTGCAACTGCCATGATGCTGCACATGTGACCAGTTATGAAACCAGCCATTGGATGGTTTGACAGTTTGGTTGAGAGCACAAGCAAATGTGACAGCTAGCATTTCCGGCATGCCGGGAATGTTAACTGTTTTTTTAAACTATCAAATCAATGGGTTTACTTCCGCTTTAAAGGATGTGTGGTGCTGTTCATAATAGGTCTTGCCTTCAACATCCTCTGCCAGAAATCTTCAGAGGTTTACCACCACATGTGCTTCCTGAAAGCCTGGTGGACAGGCTTTTCATTAAAATAGTCTGTGGCACACATGGGAGGGCAAGACCCTGAATATTACAAGTAGAAGCTGTGTAGTGGGGCAGGCCATACAGTAAAGATTCCTGCCTTCTGGATTGTTATCGGGACAAGCTTGCACTCCATGCTCTGGGACACAGGAATATGCTGTCACCTTTACTTTGAGAGATGCCAAAAACAATTTAAAGGGGAGTTCCACCCACAATTTCACTTTTTAAATATAAATACCCCTGTAATACACAAGCTTAATGTATTCTAGTAAAGTTAGTCTGTAAACTAAGGTCTGTTTTGTTAGGTTGTTACAGCATTTAGATTTTTATAATCTAGAAATAGACCGTGGCCATCTTAAGTGTGGGCATCATGAAGCCAGACTGTATGACTTCCTGGATTTCAGCTTTGCATATCTCACACATGCTCAGTGCTGCACAAGCAATGTAATAGGTTTCAGTCAGGTTTGCAAGGACTACTGGGAAACATGATGCCTATCCCAGAAACCCTTGCAAATAGCCTTGTGACTTAATAGCCTAGGCTAATAAGGAGGAGGAAGTAATGAGGGACTACAAAATATAGGTATTTACAAGCAACAAAATAAATAAAAATTGTCCATTCTGAACACTGAGATTAGGGCATGCAGCACAGACAAACATAAAAAAAATGGGTGGAACTCCACTTTATCAGGTCGCAAGGTTTTTGTATATAATGCCTGTTTTGAATGTTTTGTTGAAGGGAGGGGTGTCTGAAAAGTGTGACATAGTCTGGCTCATATTTTCCTTTTAATGTCACATTGAAGCCCATAAAGTAAAATTCCATGTCTTCTTTTTTTTTTTTGTTTGTTTCCAGCAGTGGCAGTTCTAGACTGATCAGCACACAAGTTGTGGGTTACTGCTATGATGAGTAGTTCAAAGTAACAAACTAGGCAACCATTTATGTAGATGACCACAGAATTCTGCTGTACAGGTATGTAAGTAACCTTTGGTTAATTAAAACACTCTGTATTGAGGACTGTTTGGGTGTATATTCACACTTGTGCATTGTGGTAATGTGAACAATTTCACATTAGGATTGCAGTTTAAGAATAACAAAACGGAACTTTAGTATATAACGGAAAAAACACACAAAAAAAAAAACAGTTTGTACTTGCCTGCTTTTTTTTTTTTTTTTTTAAACCTTCTTGGCCTCGGGCTGACCCTGCCCCCTTTCTCTCCTCATTGGCTCATTGACGGCAGCCAATGGCGCATTACTGCTGTCTCAGCCAATGAGTCTCTTGTGCAACATCGCTGGATTAAGATGGACCTCGGGTAAGTATTAGGGGGTGCTGAGGGGAGCTGCTGCATACAGAAGGCTTTTTATCTTGATGCATAGAATGCATTAAAGCGGAGGTTCTGTGGAAAAACATATTTTTTTTTTTAAACTCTAATCGGCTGCGTTTGTCGCAATACATTAGTTATTCACATGTCCTCTGTTCTTAGGCGCCAGGATCCTCATTTCAGACTAAATAATATTTTATACTTTCTGGCGATAGACATTGCCATCTTTACTGTGGGCGCTTTGAAGCCATCATGCTTATGTTTCCGGGATGCGGCGAATGCTGATCTCCCAGCATTCACCGCGTAATCCCGCGCATGCGCAGTGTCGGTAGGGAGCCGCGCCGTCAACACTGCGTCGTTACTATAACAACGGCCGGCGGCGTCCTGCAAAGGACACGCCCCGCTGTGATAATTCGTATAGTCCTTGAATATGTATACGCCCTCATCACATGATGCGGTTTGCGGGTCATGTGACCCGCTCCCTGCGTCACGTGACGGCACAGCTAACGCGAGAATACACCACTAGCTAGTTCTGTGGACGTGCTGTGATTGGCCAGCACGTCACTCCATGGAGGCTTGACAATCGGCGCTCACAATGCACAGCGCCGTCGGGCAAAGTAGCTACTCGCCCAGTACCCGCAGGGAATGAAACCGGAAGCACAGGATATCACAGGTAAGGGAGGATTTAAAAAAAAAAAAATTAAACGCTATGTTTCTTAGATGGGCTTGAGGTTAAGAATGCTGTAAAGTTCATTTTGAGGGTGAACCTCCGCTTTAAGATAAAAAAAAAACTGCCTTTACAACCACTTAAATTTTGAATGTCGCACCAATGCACTATTCCGGTATCAGAAAATGTACCCACAATGCAGCTCAACACGACACATGCTGTGAGCATTTTAATATCATACTTGTACAAGTTTTTGGTAGTGTCTGGTGAACTGAATAGCCTATACGCATACTCACAGTATTATTTTGCCCTTAGTTTCATCCCTTTTCACTAGATAAATTTCAACTTCTGTATTTGTAATGGAAATAAATGCTGTCCATATATTTTAATGATATTGCATTCACCACCCAATGCCTTTAGTTGTGGTCCCATTCAGAGCACGCCTATCACGGTAGTATTCTGGGTGCTCACTAAACTGCAGAATGGATGGTGTACTCATAGGATTTTATAAGGGGAATGTTTTATTGGAAAGCTTTGTTCTGCAGTGGTCTGTGCCCCTGAACTACCCCCCCCCCAAAAAAAAAACACAGCAAGTGTATTTATGGGCTTTTTTTTTTTTCCCCCCCCTTACAGATTTTACTATAGAAGAAAATTTCAACGTGTCTGAATGACCGAATTGTCAGCATCTTTAACTCAGGTCCAGCAAGGACAAGTACAAGAAGACTTTGTTGAAAGCCACGCTTCAAACATGGTATGTAGTCCGAAAG
Source organism: Rana kukunoris (assembly GCA_029574335.1). Classification (NCBI taxonomy): domain Eukaryota; kingdom Metazoa; phylum Chordata; class Amphibia; order Anura; family Ranidae; genus Rana; species Rana kukunoris. The sequence continues at coordinate 69,535,636 of CM056059.1, read as the reverse complement.
CAGGTACATGTTAGCTTTAGTATCATTGATACTTCAAAGGGACAGAGAGTGAAGAGATGTCTTCTAGTTGAGACACAACAAAAACAGATCTTTCCCACTCTTTAAAAAACAAGCAAACAAAAGTGAACTAAAATGGTCATTTGTGAAAAATTTGCACTTTTTATTTAGGCCACACTTTTAAGGCTGCATTCACATCTAGGCGTCGGCGGCAGCAGGCGTATTCGGGCGACATGCAATAGGCGTTTTGTCCCCGCGATTTGCGGCGACAAAACGCCTATTGCTTTTTTGCTGGAGGGCAGAATTTACACTGTCGGCTATGGCCGAACGCCCGATACGCCTGAAAAAAAGGGTCTGGGACTTGTTTCAGGCTTCACGCTTCAGGCGTATCGGCGTTCGGCGTAGAGATGTGAATCATCTCCATAGCCGACAATGTAAATTCCCCCCTCCAGCGTATGTCAGGCTGCTTCAGCGTCGGGCTTCAGGCGACAAAACGCCTAGATGTGAATGGAGCCTTAAAGGTGGAAGTCCAGAAAAAAGGTTATTATAAATGTTTTTTTGATAACATGCTGCATTCACCTTGTCATCAATTTTGACCAAATTTCCTGTGCTGTTGTAGCTCACACATCCCCAAAACATCAGCAATCCACCTCTGTGTTTCACAGTAAGAATGGTGTACCTTTCATCAAAGGCCTTGTTCACTCTTCTCCAAATGTAGCGTTTATGGTTGTGGCCAAAAAGCCACATTTTGGTCTCCTCACTCCAAATGACTTTGTGCCAGAAGGTTTAAGGCTAGTCTCTTTGCTGTTTGGCATATTGTAAGTAGGGCCAAAACAACAAATTGATCGACATCTAATCAATTATGAAATCGATTACCCTTTTTATAATTAATCGGCCAGTAACATAATGGGGTTAAAAAAAAGAAAATTGTCCCTTTCTAGTACAAAAAGCAAATCGCTACTGTTCATATTGTATTGATACAAAAAATCTTTCTACATTCGCTGAATGAAAGAATCTTTGAGATTTTTCACATGCTTTTAACATTCGGTTTTAAAATCAATCTAATTTCTGAACGAAAACCACATACCATATTTATCGGCGTATAACGCGCACCCCAATTTTAAGAGGGAATTTTCTGGAGAAAAATCATTTTTTAAATAAACAACTTTGAAGCAATCTAAGGGGTCAGTGCCCATGAATGTCCACCTGCAGCCTGATTAATGCCTGAACATTGGAAAATCGCCATCGTCGGCCTGAACATTGGAAAATGACTGTGTGAGAGTCATCGCCTGTCTACTCTGCTCTCACACAGCCTAGCCGTCATCTCCTCTCCACTCGGCTGTCATGTCACACATGCACAGTCCTGCCATCGGAATTGGACCATCTCCTGTGATAGACAGAACACCTGTCCAATGCTGGTGGTGGAGGCTGGACTGTGCGTGTGTGACGTGACAGCCTAATGAGAGCCGAGAGGAGATGACGGCTCGGTGATTTCTGGCGGGCGCTCGTCCCCCTCCTTCCTTTCCGAGGTATGCTATCGGCGTATAACGCGCACCCACGATTTCCCCCTGATTTTATGGGGGAAAAAGTGCACGGTATACGCTGATAAATATGATACACGGTCTGAAAACTCCTTTGACCAAGATGTTTTCTATTCTTTCTAAACTTTCCTGTCACTGTTGTTGAAAACAAACATCAATTTGACCCCACGTTCTTAAAATTATATATATATATTTTTTTAGCTTGTGTGCACTTGTGGGTGAGATGGAGGGTCTTGAATATGATCCGATCCTTTACGGTTAGCCAATGAAGGGTCCTCAGGGAAGGGGTGATGGGATTCCCAGGGTTTTTTCCCTGTTACCAGTCTAGCTGCCGTGTTTTGGACGACTTGTAGGCGCGAAATCTGGTATTTAGGTAGTCCTATGTAGAGGGAGTTTGCGTATTCGAGTCGGGAATTGACGATCGTTGCAACTACTACTGTGGTTTCCTCTTCTGGGATGAAGTGGATAAGTCTACGCAGCAGTCGGAGATGGTGAGACCCACTCAATACTGATCCTATTTGTGCATCCATCGACATCTCGTAGTCAAAGATGAATCCGACTTTTGGCTTTGGTGCTCGAGGTAATGGTCTGTCCAAGGATGGTGGGTGGTGTCCATGAAGTCTTAGCTTTTTTTTCTTTCGGTTTGCGTAGAGGAGGAGAAGTTCTGTTTTGGATCCATTGAGTTTGAGGGCGACCTCAGTCATCCAATCATCGATTAATGTGAGGCGAAAGTAGAGTTGTGTCGTCAGCGTATGAGTGGTAGCACAGGTCCTGTTTCCTGATGATTTTGAGGAGTGGGTGGAGATAGATATTCAAGAGCACGGCTGACGGGGTGATCCTTGAGGGACTCTGCAAGAAATTGAACCAAGGTAGATCTGCGTCTGTGACTCCTGCTACTTTCAGGCGAATGAGTACAGTTTTGTGGTCTACAGTGTGGAACGCTGCACTGAGATCCAGCAGCACCAGGAGACATGATTCTCCATCTGCTGCTCCGAGTGCGTCATCCCATATTTTAAGAAGTGCTGTTTCTGTGCCATGGCCTGGGCGGAAGTCTGATTGTAGTGGGTCCAAGAGTTTGTGGGTGTCCAAATAGAGTTGTAGCGGTTGTACTACTGCTTTCTCCATGATCTTGGAGAAGGTGTTAAGACTTGTTACCGTTCTGCGGTAGTTTGGGTCTTTGGGGTAGAGATTGGGTTTCTTTAGAGAGGGCTTGGTTATGCCTTGCTTGAGGGAGATCGGAACAATACCTTCTTTGAACGATTGGTTTACGAGATGTGTTATGGTGGGTGCAAGGATGACTGTACATTCTTTCAGGAGTTTTTGTTGAAATGTCATTTGGCGATGTGCTATCTCGAAGGCTTCTGATGTTTTTGGTGGTGTCTGGTGATCGGGACCAGTGAAAATTTTGTCAATTGTATGTTTGTATTGATATCCTCTTCTTGCTTTGGCTGAGTGAGGTTGGTTGTTGGGTTTTTTCTGTTGAATTATTTCCAATGTCTTGTTTTTTTTCGATTTAAAAAAAAATCTAATAACTCATTACAGAATTCTTGAGTTTTGGAGGCTCTAGGCAGGTGGGGTTCATAGTCTGAGTGACTAGTTTGAAAAGTTCACAAGGTCGGTTTATGGCTTTTGAGAAGTTTTTTTTGCTTTGAATATTGCTTTGTGCTAATTATTAGTGAGTGCTTTGTAGTTTGTGTGGTTTTCCTTTTGTTGGATTTCTTCAGGCTCCGTCTGCGTTCTTGCTTTAGTAAAGTAAGCGTGTGATTGAACCAGCCCGAATTGTTTTTGCAGATGATTGCTCTACGTTTGGAGCGACTGTATCTGCTGTTTGTAGTAATACTTTTTTTTTAAGGAGTTGAGTGTGTGTTCTGTTAATTGGTTTTGATTTATCATTCTTATGTTTTTTGATAGTGTGGTTTTGAAGAGTTCCGAGTTTAGTTTCTTCTGAGCTCTTGTCCAGTGTGTTGTTTATTGAGTGTTTCGATTTTTGGGAGATGGCGTTTGGTTGTGATTTTAAATTTAATAGCGTGGTGATCTGTCCAGGGTGTTGATGACCATATTTTGTTTTGAAGATGAAATCAAGTATGTGACCCAAACTATGCGTGGGGGCATTTTTTGGTTGCTGCAGACCTAGTTCTTCCAGTTGGTTGATACAGGAGGTGGCGATGGGGTCCTGGGTGGCGTTAGCCCAGAGGTTGAAATCCCAGAGTAACAACAAGTTTTTGGTAACTAATCTAATTATGAAAATCTTTTAGTTGCAGCCCTAATTGTAAGTGTGAGACTTTGTGGCAATTGCATCATAATGGCGACTCGATCATGCAGCCCATCTTTCTTCTTTGCATCCTGAACAATTTTCCTGGCAGTTGTGGCTGAAATTTTTAGTTGGTCAACCTGACCGTGATTTGGTTTCAACAGAACCCCTAATTTTCCACTTCTTGATTAGAAGAACACTGCTGATTGGCATTCTTAATTCCTTGGATATCTTTTTATATCCCCTTTCCTGTTTTATACAGTTCAACTACCTTTTTTCCGCTGATCCTTTGACAATTTTGCTTTCCCCATGACTCAGAATGCAGAAATGTCAGTGCAGCACTGGATTAAAGATGCAAAGGTCTGTCAGGAGTTCAGAAACTCATTGACCTTTTTACACGCGTGCGTGTGTGCAAACACACTACAAGCAGAGTTACCATTTAATAGCCGTTCAAACCCCTTTGTGTTAACTTAAGTTGATTAATAAATGGCTACAGCCAAACACTAACCATGAGTGAAAGATGTTGTTTTTGTGTTGTCACATAAAGATATGAATAACCGTGAAGAAATTACACTTTGCTACAATGTAAAGTAGTGAGTGTACAGCTTGTATAACAGTGTAAATTTTCTGTCCCCTCCAAAATAACTCCACACAGTCATTAATGTCTAAACCACTGGCAACAAAAGCGAGTGTCAATATTTTGTGGCCACCATTATTTTTCGTCCTCTTGGGCATGGAGTTCACCAGAGCCTCACAGGTTGTCACTGGAGTCCTCTTTCACCACTCCATGACGGCATCATGGAGCTAGTGGCTGTTGGAGACCTTGCGTTCCTCCACCCTTCATTTTGAGGCTGCCCCACAGATGCTCAATAGGGATTAGGTCTGGAGACATTCTTGACCAGTCAATCACCTTTACCCTCAGCTTCTTTAGCAAGGCAGTGGTCATCTTGGAGGTGTGTTTGGGGTCGTTATGTTGGAATCCTGCCCAGCAGCCCAGTCCCCAAAGAGTGGGAATCGTGCTCTGCTTCAGTATGCCACAGAACATGTTGGCATTCATGGTTAAAGGTGGAAAAAATCTACGCTAAAACCCCTTATTGGATCAATATAATGTAAAAATCTCCATGTGATGAATAAAGTATAATAAAATACATTGTGTTGCGACAAAATTAATATAAAAATCAAATCGCACTGGTGGAACCAAACTAGTAGTGCTGTAACGAAAAAACCTTAAACAGTCCGTTAATATAAATCTAAAGCAGTTGCGCTACCACACAAATATTAAATAATGAGTCCACAAAACTAATTGGTGAATAAGATTAGGTGAAAATTTGTATAAATTAATATTATTATGAACCATTAGTGATAAATCAAAGTCCACAAATAAACGTGCGCCAATTGCATAGATATGTTGATCAGGTGAACATTTTAATTCAGTCAAACACCGGTTCCAATGTATATGCTGGCAACAATACAGAGAAAAAATAGCTTGACTGTAGATTAATCAAGGTGTTCCGTTCATCAGAATATAAAGGCGATCAGCCGATCACCACCGCTTACCAGCTAGGTGGATCTCACGTTATAGAGATCATATAAGCATATCGAGACACTCAACTGACCACAGATGACCATCAAATAATTTTTTCAGGTGTTAAGGAAACTCGCTCGTGTTGTGTTGGCCTCCAATTTATCCCTCCAGTCTTAAAGCAAATAGATATCCAAATGCACTCTCCGGGTCCGGTTTTGGTTTTAAATAGGGCAGAGAAGAAAAAGCTTCATGGTGCAGTAATCATTGAAAAAGGCATTTTATTTATAAAACACACACATATGTTGCTGTCAACCAAGAAAAAAGACAAAGTTTAAAAAACACAGCTGCGGCATACAACCAGACTGGCTCGTGCGTGGTGACGTATGAAGTAGTGACTCCAACCGACGCGTTTCCCCAAACAAGGATTCTACTGGGAAAGGAGATCGTATCAGAGCATCACTCATCACGCTACTTATATGGCAAGAAATAGGAAGGGGAACAGCAGAGATACACCGGAAACAAATCCGAAAACAGGCTCGTATGTGTCACCAGCGTGGTCTATACAAAAAAGTGCTGAGAGAGCTCCAGATGCAGAACTCAACACATAGAAGCACTCCCGGAATCTCACAGAGATCGTGACGGCAAACATTATTACAAATGCATATTAAAATGCATATATAATACATTTGCAAAAATATGCTGTATAAATACATATGACGTATTAAAAAAAATCTAAAATTAGCGAATAACCATAGTAACTGGAATCCACATACCAATAAATTTAAAATAAAAACATTCTTTCAAAAATCACACACTCAATCTTTATTCCCCAATAAATGTAAAAATTCTTAAAAAAAATTTAAATTAAAGAAGACTTACTCCACTTAATCTCATTAGGAAGGAAAATGTTTCTCAGCAAATTGTCCATACTGGTCATCCCACAAATAGAGGTGTATCAAAAATTAGTAATTAATGGAACATCATAGAAATTTTGCAGAAAAAATGCATTCATGGTTCCCTCAATGAACTGTAGCTCCCCAGTGTCTGCAGCACTCATGCAGCCCCAGAGAATGACACTCCCACATCCATGCTTGACTGTAGGCAAGACACACTTGTCTTTTATACAGCTTACCTGGTTGCCGCCACACATTCTTAACACCATCTAACCCAAATAAGTCCATCTTAGTCTCCTCAGACCACAGGACATGGTACCACTAATCCATGGCTTTTGTCTGCTTGTCTTCAGCAGACTGTATGTGAGCTTTCTTGTGAATCATCTTTAAAAGAGGCTTCCTTCTGGGATGACAGCCATGCAGACCAATTTGATGCAGTGTGCGGCGTATGGTCTGAGCACTGACACGCTGACCCCTCCCCCTTCAACCTCTACAGCAATGCTGGCAGCACTCATACGTCTATTACCCAAAGACAACCTCCTGGATATGACGTTGAGCATGTGCGCTCAACTTCTTTAGTCGACCATGGTGAGGCCTGTTCTGAGTGGAACCTGTCCTGTTAAACCGCTGTATGGTCTTGGCCACTGTGTGTTCTAATCAGTTTCAGGGTCTTGGCAATCTACCCAAGGCCAGGGGTGTCAAACTGGCGGCCCTCCAGCTGTTCCGAAACTACAAGTCCCATCATGCCTCTGCCTGTGGGAGTCATGCTTGTAACTGTTAGCCTTGCAATGCCTCATGGGACTTGTAGTTTTGCAACAGCTGGAGGGCCGCCTGTTTGACACCCCTGCCCTAGGCCATCTTGATGTAGAGCAAC
>CM056059.1:67609228-67624228 GCA_029574335.1 Rana kukunoris | reverse complement strand
TTGGGAGCCATGTCGCACGACCGCGCAATTGTCAGTTAAAGCGACGCAGTGCCGAATCACAAAAAGTGCTCTGGTCTTTGGACAGCAATATGGTCCAGGGCTAAAGTGGTTAAAGCGGATGTCCGCTGAAGAAAAAAATATTAAAAGCCAGCAGCTACAAATACTGCAGCTTCTGACTTTTAATATCGGCACACTTGCCTGTCCTGGATTCCAGCGCCGTCTGCAGCAGAGGACGAGCGATTGCTCGTCACTCTGCTGCCCCCCCCCCCCCCGCCATCCTCGGTGAGGGAACCAGGAAGTGAAGCGCTCCGGCTTCACTGCCCGGTTCCCTACGGCACATGTGCGACTCGCAATGCGCCGCGCTGACTGGCTCCCGCTGTGTTTTGGCAACGGAGTGTTTCCCAGAACACAACGGGGGGGGGGGGGTTGTTGACATCCTGCCTGCAGTCTACCCGCAGACTGTGTGGCAGTAAGTGGGTGCAAATACCTGTCTTTAGACAGGTATCTGCACCCCCCTCCCCCTGAAAGGTGTTAAATGTGACAGGGAGGGTTCCGATTCGCGAGAGTGGAGGTGGAGGGTGGAGCTCCGCTTTAAGAGCCCAGCCGTGGGTCGCACGTGTAGGTAAAAAAAATATTCCACTCGCAATGAGCCGCTGAATACAGCAGCGCACAGGGGATTTTCGGCTTAAGGCCTAAGAAGCCGCCGGACCTTGCTGGAAAGAAGTCTCATGTGCGGGAGTGAGGACATCGCGGCTCCAGCCACTCAGAGCGCTGGAGCCGCGATACTCGGAAGACACGGCGAGGCAAGATGTCATCTCCCTCGGCCTGGACCAGGTAAGTTACTGATGCATCGTTCTAAGGTAAGTATTTCATAATGAGCTAGCATGCGGTGCATACTAGCTCATTATGCCTTTTGCTTTACAGGGTTAAATAAAAAATTCCAGTGTGTTTACTACCGCTTTAAATAAGTGCCTCTTTTTGTATTTTTTGTTTACTATGATGATATCTCATGGTCCTGTCGCTACTGTTCGCATAGTTTGATGATCTAGCGCGGTATACCTTTTTTAATATTGCCACTTTCTCTGTTTTAACCCTTCTGCCACTGGAGGGGTGTACACTATTAAACTGAGAAAGTGATCTGGGATACAAAAGTTTTTTTGTGTTTTTTTTTTTCTCCCAAAGAAGGACTTGTGGGTTTAGATTGGGTACAAGTGGGAGTGCCAGTGTGAATGAGGCCTTGAAGGGCGATGCAGAAAATGTGGTGAAGTGATGACAGGACGCGCAGTGAAGGGATGTTTGCATGGTGGGTCTGTAATCTCCTTAGAGTGGAGAGGGAGGGTTCCCAGCATGTTGTGTAATTGTACAGCTCAGTGGCTCCCTCCCTCTCTTGCGCTCTCTCTCTCTCTCTCCCTCGCTCTCTCTCTCGCACTCTCACTGCTGGGGATTTTGTGTGTTTTGTTGTTGCTGCAAGCAGTGAGCTCAGCTGATGAGTCAGAGCCATGCAGTCATTCCACTCTGCACCCAGCTTCTGCGTTCACATAGCAAGACTTGGGAGAACACAGTCGCCTTGTAGCTGGAGCCGCTTGTTCCTGGGATCTGGGGCGGACCCCATGTTCCTGGACTGAGTCTGGGGAGTCCAGGGTAGTCCAGTTTCTGCACCTCCTTGGCTTCTTGTCACTTGCTCATTTTGTGGATATGCTCAGCTCAGCAGTGACTCTCTTTTCTGGAACTTGGTGAGTCCTGCATACAATCCAACTTTTCATGGCTGTATACTTTACTTTTCCTAAGATCCTTCCAAAAGCGGTGTGCATGAGACCCCTTTAAAAATAAAATGTTGTTGTATTTTTAGTCTCGGTTTAGGTTGACGCAATTCTTCAACCTTAAAACTTTCAATTTATGCCACTGTAAAAAAAAACTGCAGAGCTTCCTTTCTAATTGGGTGCTGATATGACTGTAGTTCTGTCCTGGGGGTGACGGTGACGGCAATAATGGGTCATAAAGGAGCTTTTGTCTCCATACTATAACTTGCAGTGGGTTCTGTCTGTTGGATTGGTAGCATTGACTTTGTGCTCCCTCCTGCTGTCCTTCCCAACACGAGGGGTCCTTGCACGCCTTGCCATAAACTAGGGGAGTGCTGGGGTTGGTTATATAGTCCTAACCGCTGGGCTGTGTACCACAAGGGTGGTGTCATGTTTTACTGCTATCCAGTGTACTTTACTTCTTCTTGCTAAGACAGGTTTACAGATTACATTGCTCCTTTTGTTGGTTGACCTATATACTGCCTTGCAGCGTTCCATAGGAGCTTGCTATTAACTGCGGTTGTAAAGCTGCCTGCGAAATTCAATCTACTTCATTTGGAAAAAAAATCAATTCTTTGTCCTCTCCGTTATGCATTTTCAAATTAAATTCTACGGCTTTTTACAGAGGACATTGAACTAGCAGTATCAGTTCTATTCCCCTATAGTACAACAGTCATGGTGAAGACCATACAACACGTGACAAACATACGCATTGGGGGAGATTTACTAAAACCGGTGCAGCTGTGCATGGCAAGCAATCCGCTTCTAACTTCAGCTTGTTTAATTAGGCTTTGACAATAAATTGCATGACTTTAATGCAATTTGACAGATCAAAGTCGCATGACAATTTGCACCCTATTTCTGGGACTGTTCACATTGGTGCAATTCCGACTTGCACCGATCTTGAAAAGTGTCCTGCACTATTTTTGGCAATTTTATGTGCGACTTGCATTGACATCTGTGCATGAAGTTGCACAGATGTCGGGACATGAAATTGCACTGACTGGTAGCTTTGAAATTGCACTGAAGTGGTGCTATTTCAAAGTTGCATTCGGTGTGAACCGGGGCTAAACCTAGAAGCTGATTGGTTACTATGCATGGCTGCACCAGTTTTAGCGACTCTCCCCCATTGTGACGTTGCTGCAATTTTTTCATATTATTTGTAGTCTTTTATTTGTGAGTGATAAAATGCCAGGGCATACTACACATCTGCAGGCTGCATTAAAGTAATTGCTACCTCTGACTTTTTGAACCCTTTGCGTTTGTTGAAGCGCATGGCATGGCTTGAGCTGAAAGCAGGGCTTATGGAAAACTTAAAGGGTCACTAAAGGAAACAAGGGTATAGAGGCATAAAAGTTAACCGATTCCTTTTCAAAATGATTAAAAATAGATTAAAATCAATCATATATTGTGCCTGCAGGTTAGTTTCAATTTTGAACTGGCTTCATGTTTCTGAAAAGTAGAAATAGACACACAGAACAAAAACAAACAAATCCAGGGCAGTGTTTTGTTTTTAAAATGAATCTGATTGGTCCTGGGAAGCTTTAGACACACAGTAATGACAGCTTAGACCACCGTGAGAAAGCTCCCAGCACTGTGGTTATAAGGAAACAGACAAGCAGGGAGTGTGGAGAACAGAGCAGGATTACAGCAACTTCAAAGCAAAAACGAACAATAAGGACATGAAACCAGTACTGCAGTAAGGTAACGGAAGCTATTTAGCTAAAAAAAATGTTTCCTTTAGTGATCCTTTAAGGTAGGCAATATTGAAAAAGCTAAGCACTGCATTTTATTTGTTTTATTTATTTTTTATCTATTTTTATTGTATTACGTTTATTTCCAAAAAATGTCAAGGTTTGTTTTGCATCACCCAGTTTACTAGTTTCTCTTATTCTGTGAGGTTAATGACTGCCAGCGTTGTGTTTATTTTTAGTTATGCGGCTAAAGTGAATCGTCCACAGCGTGCTCTATTTTTATAAATGTCCCCTAGTGTTGAGAGGCCTGTAGACTTTACTGAATGGCAGTGTTGTAGCTGACGTTCTGTGAGCGTGCCGTCCCGGTTCAGCAGCTCCCTTTGCAACCCCTGTAGGTCTGCGACTGTATATACGTTTATACGTGTCTGTGCATGTTTTTGTGTTCTGTCGCCGCTTTATTTTTTTTTTAATGCGGTAACTTTCATCTTGTTTAGAGTATTGGCTTACATGGGAAATGCTAATGTAGTCATTTTAGTAGCGACAGTGGAGGCGTTGGACATTTGTACACTTGCACTCGCTCTCTTCTGACTCTGCAATTTCCTGTAATATTTAGCAGCAAGCTTCCTGTTTTGAAAGTAAAGTGGCGTGTTGGTAAATCACTCTAGTTCCTTTTTGTAAATATACTTTTGAACCATGTAATGCACACTGTACCACACTGAGGGTTCTCTTTTTATAGAGTATTGGTGGGTCCGGCTCCCCTACCTTGCTGCTTTGTTATGCTCTGGCTTTTGGCATGGAGTTTGTGCACATTTCCTTGGAAATCCATCAAATTAAGTTTAGACGTCCATGGAAATGAGCGGAGTGGGGGTAGATAGGGGAGCATGTGTTTCTCTTTACTTGCAGGGATTCTTGGCTGGTAGTTTTGCAGCTGCCTGTTCCAGGAAAATTCTGCTCCTAGTCAGTTTTCCCGTCTCTCTATAATCCGGTAAAACATGTCTGGGAAGAGAGGATGAGCTAGGAGCGGCCCTGACAGTTGCTGCTATTGGGTCACAAAGAGACCAGAACACTAGAAGAGCCGCGTGACGGGGAGAAGCTGCTGCACACTTGTGACCATCCACGGGTCTCCGTAACAACATGCTGGGGTTACACAAGTGTGAGAGATTTTTTTTTTTTTTTTGCCAACATATGATTGAAAAGCCTGGTTTTAGTATTGTGTAGAATGTGTTTTTGTAAAAAAAAAAACACATTCTACACAATACTAAAACCAGGCTTTTCAATCATATATTCGCAAAAAAATAAATAAAAAATGTGCAAACCTTAAAAGCGTTTTAATGCCATCAAATTGCCACAAGGCAAAATGTTAAAGTGGAACTTTATTCACCCTGTTAAATTTTTTTGTCCTTTCCCGTCTTACTTCATCTGCTGGGTAGTACTCAAAAAATAAATAAAATTCATGCCCAGCAAATTCAGCTTTGTCTGGTGTAATCTGCCACTCCATGCCAAGTCCTGTGTCACCATTTTTTTTTTTTTTACATTAAGGGACTGGCAGTCTCTTCCTGGTTCTTGCTGCTTGCCCCCTGATAATGTGCCATGGCATAGGCACAGTGTGTTTATGACTAAGGCCTTATAGGCTAAAACGCGCCAACTTTCCTATTTGCGTTTGTCTACTGTGGCTTGTCAATAAATATGTCAATTTAAGAGCAACGACCGGAGTGCGGATCATCTTTTCATTATTCTACGCAGCCAGCGAGCACCCGGGAGCTCTGCTTTCCATGTGATGTATGGGTAGTAGCACTGACTTTTTTGTTTATACAGTGTGTTTATAGATTGTCCCGAAGCCTCCTGAGATGCATGACATCGGTGTCCCAGGAGGCTGCAGTGAGTAGGGGGATACGTAGTTTTTGCGTATGTAAGTGAGAATGGCGGGGGCTGGGCAAAAATGACAAGGGTATTTACAAAAAAAAAAATTATTTTAAATGTATCGACGATTACTTGAAAGGAAGTGGAAGGGAGTATTATGGTGGGACGTGGTTGAGTCCACCTTAAGCAGTATTCACATGGCAGGTGCGTGTGCAAAAGGGTGTCCGGTTCCCGAGTTATTTGGTGGCCATTCTGGTTGCACCATGGACTCTATCCTTGTGGGGGAGCATTTGAAATCAATGTCTAAGGGCTCTTTCACACGGAGCGGATCCGTAATGGACCTGCTCCGTTAGCCCGTTTGCTCAGCGGGGATCCTCCGTAAAATCCCCTCTGAGCTGGCGGCTGACAGGGCGGTCCCCGCACACTGTGCAGGGACCGCCCTGTCTCTTCTCCGCTCTCCCCTTTGGGGAATCGGATGAATACGGACCATGTGTCCGTATTCATTCGATCCGTTCCGCCAGACGGAAGGAAAAATAGGGGTTTCTTCCGTCTGAAAACCCGGATCCGGACGGAGGCGGGTGATTACAGACGTTAGCGGATACTCATCACGGCTAACGGCCGTGATCCCATATGGCACCATTCTAATGCCGCGTACACACGATCACTTTTTGTGATGAAAAAAAACGACGTTTTCAAAAACGTCATTTGAAATGATCGTGTGTGGGCAAAACGTTGTTTTATGTCTTCAAAAAAACGACCAAAAAAAATTCGAACATGCTTGAATTTTTTGTGTGTTTTTTTTTTCAAAATGTCATTTTTTGTGTCATAAAAAGTGATGGTGTGTGGGCAAAACAACATTTAAAACTACGTTTTTAAACCCGTGCATGCTCAGAAGCAAGTTATGAGACGGAGCTTCAATGGAACAGAGTTTTTAAACCCGCGCATGCTCAGAAGCAAGTTATGAGACAGAGCTTCAATGGAACAGAGTTTTTAAACCTGCGCATGCTCAGAAGCAAGTTATGAGACGGAGCTTCAATGGAACAGACTTTCAGTCATATTTTTTTTCATCTTTCCATCTTCTAAATCTTCTGCCCTTGTTGTTTTTAACTTTGGATAGTAAAACCATTTTTTTTTCCTGCAGTAAATACCTCATACAGCCCACTTCCTTTCTTGTCTGGTCATTAGCCTAGGCCCTAGGCTTATGACATTGTGTACAGCTCTCTCTCCTTCTGTTGTGGGAGTTTGCCAGGAAGGGAGGTGGGATGAGTCATAAGAGGGCCAATGAGAGCTGCAGGTGTGTGTCTGTGTAAATCCAGCAAATAAACAGGCAGCTGTTTCAGCTGCCCACAGTTAAAATGGCTGCAGCCAGTCTTGGTGGAGGGAGATTTCTGCAGAATATTAGGCAAGTACAGAATCCCTGTATAAAATAATCTGGTTGGAAGGAAGCTTCGGAATGGCAAAGATGCTTTTATTACAAATTATGTGAGCAGACTGCAATTCCTCTTTAAGTTTACAGTTTTTTTTTAAGGCACTCTCTCTGCAAGCAGGCCGATGTTCCCTTCTGTGGAGTAAAGAGAGATGGTATTTCATCCTGCACGCTCAAATCAAATTCAGCCAAAATAGGAACAGAATCTCAGCGGTCCCAGTGGCACAATGTTTTCATTGCTCAATGCTTCTCCATTAGACATCAGCTGATTTATGTCCCACATGATATCCATCTAGTATGGCTATTGGGGTTACTGTCAGTTGTGCAAGGTTTGTTTTATGTTTTGCATGAACGCTGATGTAACACTATGCTTGCAAAGGTTGTACATTACTTCCTATTGTCACTATCTGAGTGTCTTATCTTGGCCGGATTAACATTTTCTGCATGGTTGCAGAGCGAAACAGCTGTGCAGAGCACTATGTCTGGTATTGTGCAGGCAAAAGCTGCTTTGCAATGCAGTCTGTGAATCCTTTCCCTGTAGCGTGCGGATCTGGAGCAGTGCGCAGCACAAAGTACAATACTGTGGTGCTATTGTTTGGGAGAGTTGCTCTGTACTCCTCACGTGCTGGACTAATTCAGTGCTTTACAACCACCAGGCTGTCCTGGGTGAAAAGCAGAGGGCAGTTCTCTGCACGCCTTTGCAACTGTGGTGTGTTTGTTGCAATATTGTATTCTGTCTACTTGGAGTCGGTTCACACTGGGGCGACTTGGGATCCGACTTGAAGTCGTCTCAATCATGCTGTCCAGAAAAGCAATGTAAGTGAATGGGAGCGGTGTTAATACACACTACTCATGTCGCTCCGACTTCAGAAGAGGTTCCTGTACTACTTCAATCAGACTTCTAGGCGATTTGTACCCATTGATTTCAATGGAAGTCGCCTCCAAGTCTGATCACTGTTTTAATTGAAGCTACTTTCCAGCAAGATAACATACATTTCTCAGGCAAACCCCTCCCTCCCCTTCCCTTTCCCAGAGCTGATTGTTGTTTTATTGGCCACTGGAATGTCTCCTGACCTGAAAAGGACTTCAAGTCGTGTTGTAAATCGCCCTGTGGTTCATGCTCAAGTCGTGTTGAAGTTACTTCTGAAAGTTGTGCTGGAAGTCCTGTCGCCCTATATTGATGCTAATCAAAGTAACATGACATTGTTACTAAACCCAGGACCCTGCATTCAATATATCTGGTCTCCCCACAGTACACAGAACAAATTATTTTAGTAAATATAAACTGCTAAATACCTTTTCTCATAAGCAGTATATAGTAGGGTGACCAGACATCCCCGTTTTCCAGGGACAGTCCCTGGATTGAGGGCACTGTCCCTGGACTAAGTCTGTCCCCAGTTTTGTCCACGGATTGGGTTTGAACAGGGGCTGGGGCAATTTCAAAGACAGTCCGTGCAGAATTAATACAAAAAAATCTGCATAACGCACCTTGCTCCACCTCTCCTACTAGCTGAAGCCGGTCTATTTTTTTCCCCCATTATCTGAGCCCCTTTCTGATGATCATGTGCTGGTCGGAGCAGAGGGAATATTTCTTCAGTTTCGGGTGCATGCCCATCCAGCTCCGCTCACATGCTCAGCCGCCTGCCTGCTTATCTTCTTGCCTTCCCTGGCGGAGCGATCTTCCTCTGCTCCCCACCCAGTAGTAGCCGTGGCCTAGAGAGTAAGACTTGACAGGCTGTTAGGCTGACTGCGGCGACGACGGGCAGAGAGTCGCTGATTGTCGACATTCATAGTAAAAAAAAAAATATGTCCCCAGATTTCATTTTAAAAATCTGGTCACCTTAGTATATAGCAGTCTTTTGACTTCTGTCAGTGTCTGGCTGAGCACTGGTTATAGCTTGTAGGAGGAGTTTTCATTCTCCTCTGACTGTCCTATGAGGCTGCATGATTCCTGACCTGTCTGGACAGTGCTGATTGGCCTTGTGTTGATCACATGCACCTTTTGCAAAAAAAAAAAACTATCAATGCACACCAAACTGAGCATGTGCAGATTGCCTCCTAGGGCTCTGTACTATCGGCAAATGGATTGGGTACTGTGGAAGAAGGGGAGGATAAGAGATGACCGGATCAGAAAGCCTTTTTACACAATGCGCATGATTAACCCCTTAGGTTCTACAGTGAGTATATCAAGCATGCTTTACTGCATATACAGACTGATTTTACTGTTGTGGGTTTAGTAACAATTTGAGTTGACTTCAGATACCTGTAGGGCAACATAAACTGTGGTATTATATTCATTTTCACTTTATACTTGTCCCTCCTGTATCTGAAAGCATTGTACTTTAACTGTAAGGGATGAGCTGATGGAGAACGTAAAAGGATAACTAAACCTTCGTATTTTTTTTTTTTTAATAACAAACATGTCATACTTGCCTCCTCTGTGCAGTTGGTTTTGCACAGAGTGCCCCCCGATCCTCCTTTTTCTGGGGTCCCTCAGCGGAGCTCCTGGCTCCTCCTCTTAAGTGCCCCATTGGAGAAGCACTCTCCCCCTGGGCAATTGTGCGGGCGCACTCATGTCCTGCTGCTGTGTCTATTGACAGACAGCAGCAGGACACGAGTGCGCCCGCACTCCCGATTCCCGTTTTCATTGGATTTGATTGACAGCAGCGCGAGCCAATGGCTGCGCTGCTCTCAATCTATCCAATTGGGACCCGAGACACCGGCTGGAGCTGGTGTGCTCGTTCTCGGTGCTGGAATGACTAGGTTCCAGTGAGTAAAAGGGGCAGGGGGGGGTGTTGCACTATAGAATGTTTGTTTTTCACACGGGGCCCCGTGAACCTCCGTTTGCTCAGCGGGGGTCCATCCGTTGATCCCCGCAGAGCTGGCGGATGACAGGGCGGTCCCCCCTATGGGGGGATCAAATGAACACGGACCGTCTGTCCGTGTTCATCCAATCCGCCAGACGGTTGGAAAAGTAGGTTTTCCCTCGGTCACACTTTGGCGGATCGGAGTGGGTCGGATGTCAGCGGGCATGTGACCGCTGACATCCGCGGCTCAATAGAGGATCACAGAGCGCCCGTTCAGGTCCGCAAAAAAAAAACCTGGCAGGCGGACCTGAACGGGCACTCCGTGTGAAAGAGCCCTTAATGTATAGAATGCATTAAGGTGAAAAATCACAAGGGTTTACAACCCCTTTAAAAACGTTTGTATCGCTTGCCTTTCCCTTTAAATTGTACGCTCCTATGAACAGAGCCTTGTGAACCCGCCTGTTTTGGATTGTAGTGTCTCTGTTAACACTATAAATCTGAACAATAATAATTCTCTTAAATATGAGCTTGGGCAGCTCTAGCTGCTGTACTCGCCTTCTCTCTGATGCTGTCTTCCACAGATTTACCAATCCAGTGATGTTCTGCAGCTCCTACTGCAATTTTAGGACTCTTTTTCACATGGACCTACAGATTCATACACCTGTGCATTGGGCCATGTTTATCCGCCCCGGAAGAACCGGGTGGTCCATGCAGCGAGCCTGTTAAAATCAATGGCGGACTGATGGCTGCATGGATCTTCATTGATCTTCACACACATCCCTGCATGTACATCAATGCAGGACCAGTGCATGGATCTGACTCCACACAATGCACGGGATGTACATGCAGAGATGTGAGATTAGAAAATAATTAAAATTATGACTTTTTTTTTATTTTTTATGCCCTTTCCTATTGGGGAGTTACCTCCACGATTCTTGTCCCACAGACATGACAAACCGTGAGTGGAAAAGCGAGGAAGTAATGTCACCAGAAAAGGTGCGCCCTCGCCTTCTGTTCTGGTGACAGCTGCAGATGTTTGGACTTCCTAAGTTTTGCTCTTGCAGCGACAAGGTCATCAGTTCCTATAGAGGGAATCTCCCCAGCAATGACCTAGACTACAATAAATACCTGATGGATTGGAAGACCTTGTTTACACTAGCAGTTGGATCACTTCTTAGAGGTGTTTGTCAGGAGCTGAGGAAGTGATAAGTTGCCTCCTTACTGCCTGTTTTAACCCCCTCCAGCTGTTGCAGAACTACAAGTCCCATCATGCCTTTGGGAGTAATTGTTACTGCCAGCCTTGCGATGCCTCATGGGAAATGTAGTTCCGCAACAGATGGAGGGCCCCAGGTTTCGTACCCCTGCCCTAAATAAGGCAGTACTGCGCTGCAAGCACATGCATTGCATGCTTTTGCAGGATGGTTGCAGTGTGGCTTCATTGACAGGGTGTTTAATTCCTGCTGCAACATGTGTACACCCCCGGCTGCTGCCTTAAGGGGGAGCTGTTGAGGGGGGGAATGTTTTTTCCTCCCCCTTCCACAAGAGTAAATGAGTTCTTGTTCTTGCCTATAAGGCCCCTTTCGCACTGGGGCGGGAGGTGCAGTGGCGGTAAAGCGCTGATGTTTTTAGCGGCGCTTTACCGTCAGAATTGCGGTGGTATTCGGCCGCTAGCGGTGCGGTTTTACCCCCCCTAGCAGCCGAAAAAGGGTTAATGCCACTACCAATGCGCCTCTGCAAAGGCGCATTGCTGGCGGTATAGCGGTTTCCCATTGCTTTCAATGGGAAGAAGCGGTGGAGGAGTGGTAAACACAACGCTCCTTCACCGTGCCAAAGACGCTGTTTCAGGTCGGTTTGCAGGCGCTATTTTTAGCGCAATAGCGCTTGCAAACGGCCTCAGTGTAAAAGGGTTAAGCTAAAAAGTTAAGCGTAGATAAGCTATTTCATGCAATAAGTCAGTTTTTAGTTTATTCTTCCAAATTCTTCGAAACGTATGACTCAAGGCAAAGCCTTTTTTTATGTTTTTGGATAGAGGGCTTGGAATACCTTTTTTTTTTTTTATTTATTGCTGCCTGTGCCCTGTAAAGGGCATGCAGCCTCTGTATTTGTTCTGTATGTTGTCTCCAAGAGTGAAAGTGAAAGAAAATACCAACTTTTGGGCTGTCACCAGAACAGGAAATAGGGCAAGTAGCTCTGGCAACCCCGGTGAAAACCAACGATTTCTTTACTTTTAAGGCCTCTTACACACTATCAGTTTTCCTTCAGGTTTACCAAAACTATGTAGTACAAGGGCCTGCCTGATTGCATACAAATTGAGACTCTTGAGGTTTGACCTCATATTAGATGGATTTGGTAAACCTGAAAAGAAAAACCTGAAGAAAAACTGATCTGTGTGTAAGAGGTCTTAGGGACTTTCTTCTCACTTCCTGTTTTGTCTGTGGGAGAGGAAATGAAGTAAATTCTCCCTAATGGATCACAGGTGGCATAAAAAAAAAAATTGAGAGGTTAGAATATTCCAAAATTAAAAAAGTTTTGCCTTTTTTAGTTCTACTTTTAACACAAGATTTCCAGCCATTAGAGAGCGTTCTTGCCAGTGTCCCCCTAAACTCAGCCAAAATACAAAATGTTCTACTTGTGGCCAAATTGTAACATTTGCAAATACAGGATTGGATATCCGTGTCTGCAGAGTCGCAGAGCACAACGGATTGCATAAGAATATTAAAAAGCTGCACGTAAAAAAGGACTGGGATTTTAAAGGGGTGTTGTAAAGGAATTTTGTTTCCCCTTCCCAAATGGCTTCCTTTACCTTAGTGCAGTCCTCCTTCACTTACCTCATCATTCCTTTTTGCTTTTAAATGTCCTTTATTTCTTCTGAGAAATCCTCACTTACTGTTCTTCTGTCTGTAACTATACACCGTAATGTGAGGCTTTCTCCCTGGTGTGGAGAAAGCCTCTTGCGGGGGGGAGGGGGCGAGCAGGCAATTCAGGACACTCTCTACTTTGCAGATAGAGAAAGGAGCTGTGTGTTAGTGGGCATTCTGACACTCCTGCTCGGCCCCTTCCCCGTTAGGAGGCTTTCTGCACACCAGGAAGAAAGCCTTGCATTACTGTGTGGAGTTACAGACAAAAGAACAGGAAGTGAGCATTTCTCAGAAGAAATAAGGACGTTTAAAAGCAAAATAGAAGGATGAGGTAAGTGAAAGAGGACTGCACAAAGGTAAAGGAAACTATTTAGGGAAAAGCATTTTTTTCTTTACAACCCCTTTAAGGCCCTATTACTTTTAATACCTTGGAGAAAGTACAAGCCTTTGCTCAGAGTAACCAGCTGGCTGTTCTCTTATGGCTTGTTTACACTAGCCGTGCCCTCTGAACAGCAGTCCACAGCAACATTTAACAGACAGTGTTGCCTCCTCCCCCGCCTGTTTTAACCCATAAAAACCCAACAGTGTGCATTGTATGCAACTGTGGCGCAGCCCCTTCGCTTGATTGGGTCGCGTTCAGCAGGCAGTACTGCCTACCAAACATGGCTACAGGAATAATTTTTGCATGGCAGCATGTGAACACCCCAGCAATGAAGAGAAAACCAGTACAAGTAGATTCTGAAGCAGAATTTACTCAAGTGCCATGTCAGCAAAAAAAGTTAAACTAACATTGCAAGACCACGGTGGCCCTCTTTTTCAAGTTGACAAGGTCACTTTTCAAGGTGTTTGTTGCCTTGAAAAAGAGCACACCATGCTTTCAAGACCTTGGTGTAACTTTATATTTTTTGCTGATATGGGACGTTGGTGAAACCTGCTTCAAAATCTACTTGGTGTGATGTTTTTTTTCTTCTTTGCTGTATTCTATATAGTACCACAAAAAAGCAACACATACACCCTGTATAAGGGTTACCTACAGTGCCTTCAAAAAATATTCATACCCCCTGAAGTTTTCACATTTTGTCATGTTAGAAACCAAAACGTCATTGTATTTTATGTGATGGATCACCACAAAATGGCACATGATTGTGAAGTGAAAGGAAAATTATGTTTTTTTTTAAGATTCTTTACAAATTCTAAAAAGAGTGGCGTGAATTTGTATTCAGCCCCCTTTACTCCGATACCCCTAACTAAAATCGAATGGAACCAATTGCCTTCAGAAGTCACCTAATTAGTAAATAGATTCTACCTTTGTGTAATTAATCTCAGTATAAATACAGATGTTCTGTGAGGCCCTTTAGAAATATTATCCCAAGCTTTGAACATCTCACAGAGCACTGTTCAAGCCATCATCCTAAAATTGAAAGAGTATGGCACAACTGCAAACCTACCAAGACATGGCTGTCCACCTAAACTGACAGGCCGCGCAAGGAGAGCATTCATCAGAGAAGAAAGCAAAACGCTCTGTGTGTTGGAAAACCAACACTGCACATCACCCTGAACACACCATACCCATCGTGAGACATGGTGGTGGCAGCATCATGTTGTGGATGTGGTTTTCTTCAGCAGGGACAGGGAAGCTGGTCAGAGTTGATAAGAAGATCGATTGAGCCAAATACAGGGCAATCTTGGAAGAAATCCTGGTGGAGGTTCACCTTCCAGCAGGACAACGACTCTAAACATACAGCCATTTCTTTTATTGATTTGGTTGTATGCTTTGGGTCGCTGTCATGTTGAAAGATGAAGTTCCTGAAGGTTTTGTGCCAATATTGACTAGTATTTGGAACTGTTCAGAATTCCCTCTACCTTGACAAAGTTCCCTGTTCTAGCTGAAGAAAAACATCTCCAAATCATGATGCTGCCACCACCATGTTTCACGGTGAGTATGGTGTGCTTTTGGTGATGTGCAGTGTTGTTTTTTGGCAAACTTATCTTTTGCAATTGTGGGCAAAAAGTTCAACCTTGGTTTCATCAGACCATAACACATTTTCCCACATGCTTTTGGGAGACTTCAGATGTGTCTTTGCAAAATTTAGCGGGCCTTGGATGTTTTTCTTCATAAGAAAAGGCTTTCGAAAGCCTTGCCACTCTGCCCCATAGTTCAGACATATGAAGAATACGGGAGATTCTTGTCACGTGACACACAGCCGGTACTTGCCAGATATTCCTGCAGATCCTTTAATGTTGCTGTAGGCCTCTTGGCAGCCTCCCTGACCATTTTTCTTCTCATCTTTTTATCAATTTTAGAGGGATGTCCAGTTCTTGGTAATGTCACTGTTGTGCCATATTTTCTGCATTTGATAATATGGCTGTCTTCACTTCAAACCCCGCCCAAGGGATATGAATACTTATTCAAGGCACTGTATGTGTGTCTGTACGGTTTAGTTTGAGGAATTGTACACCCCTGTCCACAGCGCAACTGCATTTTTTTTTACCCCTCCCCCCCTCACCAACCACAAGAGTAAACCTAGCCTTATTATCTAAAGAGAAATGATAAGT